>CAUYQU010067560.1:0-132244 GCA_963574635.1 Cheracebus regulus | reverse complement strand
CTTCCCAGAGCTCCAAACATCATCCAAAAGGAGACTCAGTCCCGTTTACTCCGCACCAAGAGCTGCCGAGCCGAGGCGCCGGCAAAAAAGCCGCGCCAGCCGAAAGGGTCGCGCTGGCGACCTGTGGGGCTCCTCCACTGGGAATGTCCTGGTCCGTGGGCAGTGAAAATTTATCGGTAAGTGTGGCGTCCACTGGCTCTCTGCACTTTTACTGGGAGCTGCAATCCTGAGCTGCTAGTGATCGGCCGTCTTGGATCTCTCCTGCCTCCAGGTGACCCTTTCTAAGGCTTGGACAGGGACACCAGTCCCCCAGAACTCAGTGTTTCCGGCTGGTTCGAGGCCTGTGGGGTGAGGGCGTGGCCAGTGTCCCTGGAAGGCAGTGTTCAGCAGAGCACATGCCTAGTGGATAAGGCTGCCATCACCCTTACAGGAACTGCACATTTCAGGGCTGGACTCAGGCTCATTTTGCTGAGGCCAGGAATTCTGGGAGCCATGCTGCCCCCCATACCTCTGGCATCAGGATCTGTTGAGAATGATGAGGAGCTGGGTTGAACCATTTTTGGCATTAAAACTATTTTGGGAAAGTAACTGATCTGTTTTGGAAAATGCAGCCATTGTTGAGGAGATTTCAGCTGAAGGCAAGAGGTAGGAAGTTGCCTTTAATTTGAATTGTTCGGTCGCGGGGGGGATCCTGCTTGCCCTGCAGTTACCTGTGCCTCACACGCCAGCCCTGCTTTGGGGCTGGGGGCGCCTGTGAGAGGCCAGACATGGGCTCGCCTCCTTCCCACTTCTTCAGTGTCTGGAGTAAAGAGCCTCCCTCGTGGAGCTGTCTGTGGCCAGTCCCTGGTATGGCTGCCGTGGGACCAGCACGCCCTCCAGTGGCAGCCCTCACAACCACAGCCTGGGAGACCGAGTGTCCACATCTCAGGACAGGCCTAAGTGCTCAGCCACAGCTGAGGGCCCGTGCTGTCTGTGCTGGTGGAACCTCTCCTGCCTGCTTAGAACATGTCCTGTTATGGCCACGTTTTCCAGATGAGGAGACTCTGGCCTAACATAGCACTGTCAGTGACTCTGGTGATGGAACTTGGGTCCTACAGGCCCAGCAGGGGCTACACATCACCTTCTCAGGCCCATGTGTTACACAGTGCCAGGAGGCCTGGTGGGCTTGGCAGCCCACTCCAGGGTGGCTGGGGGCTCCAGGGCTCATAGGCTGCTCCCACTCTCCTTGGCCCAGGGCAGATCCCTGAATCATAACCATTCACTCAGCTAGAGACCTTGGAGCTGAGTGCTAAAGAGGAAGCAGGTAATTAGCACAAAGAAGCCCTGCTGATATTGTTTGGATATTTGGATGTTTGTTCCCTCCAAATCCCAGGTGGAGATGTGATCCCTAGTGTTGGAGGTGGGGCCTGGCAGGGGTATTTGGGTCATGAAGCGGATCCCTCAGGAATGGCTTGGTGCCCTCCCGGCGGTAATGAGTGAGCTCTTGCTCTTAGTTCACGTGAGATCTGATTGTTTGAAAGAGTCTGCCACGGCCCCTACCCCTCCTGCTCCCCCTTCGCCTCCTGAGACCTCACCAAATGCAGACACTGGTGTCATGCTTCCTGTACAGCCTGCAGAACCATGAGCCAAATAAGCCTTTTTCTTGATCAATTATCCAGCCTCAGGTATTCTTTTATAGCAATGCAAAACAGACTAATCCTCGTATTCTAGGGAGAAGTGTCTCTGCAGCTATGGCCGAGTTTGGGGTGCTGGAGATCTGGCTGATGGCATGAGGCGCTCCCTGAGGTTCTCAGTGGGGAAGCGGGTTTGAGACCTGGGGCTTAGGAGGTGTGGGAAGGGCCTGCACTGCCAATGGCTCCTTGGGAAGCCCTCCGCTCCACCAGGGCTTTCTCCTGGAGCCTGGCCACCCACGAGATGAAGTGAGTTAGCAGGACATTCCACATCCCCTACAGACCCTCCAGGGAGGGCATGGCTGCTCTGCCCCCAGCCTGCAGTCCCCTTCTCTCAGCCACTGTCTGTAGGCCCCCCTTCCTCAACATACATTGAATAGTCTGGGGCACACTGTTTAGAGTCACGGGGAGTGCCAAGCTCACCATCATGGGGTGCTGGGTACCGCTGGGTTTCCATTTAGTCTGTTCCTGATTCCTGGAGAATACCTCTTGCCCCTGGCCACCATTGGTCTTCCAGGCTGGGTGCAGACCTGGACCCAGATCCAGCATGTGCAGTGAACCCTGTGCCCAGCAGGCAGAGGGCACAAGTGATTTCCAGGGCAAAATTCATCCCTGGACTTGCATTCAGGCCCAGGGCAGGGCTCTGGGCATGAGAGTTGGCAGGCGTGGTTGGCTCTACGTTCCAGGCATCTCTTCCCTTAGTCATGGAAGTCAGGGGCTTGAGGAAAGGGGAGTGTGTGAGGGGCGTGGGGGGAGATGAGAGGGAGGGACGGTGGAAAGTACCACCAGACCAGAGGAACAGGAGGCAGGAGGGGGCAGTGAGAAAGTGACCACAGTGCCCAGGGCTTGGGGGCAGCCTTCTCCTCGGGCACCCAAACCCCCAAGGCAGTCAAGCTGTGGACCTCACACCATTGAATAAAGCTGCAAGAAGAGTCCAGAGACCAATCGGTCCCATGGTGATTGACAGTGAGAAATGAGGGGAAGGAATACGCCAATCCAGGCTGTGGCCACACCTGAGGCTGCTCTGGCAGAGCACTGCAGGCTCGAGGCCTTGCGTGGGGGTCTGTACACAGGGGAAAGAGCACAACTCTAGGGGCAGCCCTGGTCCCACACCAAGGCTTCCCTACAGCGTCCCGCCTGGCCTGCACAGAGGCTGGTTCCAACACACAGCCAAGTGCCCCAAACTGAACTAGTACAGGGCCTTGTGAGCCTGCCTTTCATCCATGGAGTTCTGAGCTGTGCACAGTTGTAATTCACTAGCCCTGAGGAAGGTGGGCGGATGGGCCACAGCTGTGGGCACTTGCACACCCGGAGCTGCGTTTTCCTAACAGCCCTGGTCTATGTTTTATAACGTGGTTTTCTGAGTCCACAACAGAAACTCCATATTTACCAGCTCAGAGCCGTAACCAAGTTATGAATCATAATAAAATTCCAGAAACAGCCAGTCCAGCACATGGGAGTTCCCAGGGAGTTACATAAGCTCAGAATCTGGTCCAAGGAGCTTGATGCTGAGTTTAAGTTTCAACTAAACTTCAGAGCTGTAAGAGCACTTGATGGAGTGACAGAAACCAGGGTTACTGCCTTTCTGAGGGTTGTGGGAACATGCCCGCATTAAGGCCCTTCTCCATCCTAGCTTCAAGCAGTGAGGAGAACTCTGACAGGGGGCCACAGACTTGCTGGGGACCAGAAGGCCCCCAGGCCCAGGGATCCTCTTCTAGGATTTGTCCATCGGCCACCATCATGGTGGTCCCCCTGGGGTGGTTGAAGTGCTTTGTTGGATGCTGAGGTTAGAATGTGGCTGTGGGCGAGGGCTTGGTCTGCTGGTGATACCCATTCTTCTATACCTCCGACCACAGCCTCTTTAGCCACAGGCTGGCTCTAGGCAGCTGAGGGGCTCTGGGGAGGTGAGCGGCACAGACTACAGCCCCCATGGGCACCCTCCTCCCTCCCTCCCTGTGGTGCTCCTCCTGCAAAGCCTCATCTATGTAGGTGTGCTAGAACAGGGAGAAGGATGTGTGTTCACACATTCAAGTGTTGTGTGTGCATGTGTAGTGTGTGCAGGTGGTGTGTGTGCATGTGCATACAGTGTATGCATGTGTATTTGTACGTGCACATGGCTTGCATGGTGCATGCATCCAGTGTGTGTGTATGTGCATATGTGTGCATGTGTGTATGGTGTGTGTATATGTGGTGTATGTGTCTAGTGTCTATATGTGCGTGTGTGTGGTGTGCATATGGTGTGTATGCATGTGGAGTATGCATGCATGTGTACATGTGTGGGATGTGTGTGCACACACGAGGCGTGTGTGGCGTGGCAAGTGTGAATCAATGGGGCCTGGGTGCTGAGAGGGCTACTGTGTACTGTGCAGGTGCTTTCTTTTGGAAAGTAACTCCAGGGCATGGGAGTGGAAGGTTGGGGCATTGTGCCAGGGAAGGAGCTGGGGCAGCAAGGCTTGGGGTGCCTCAGAAATGCTCCAGGAAGGGCAGCACATCCATCCACTGGCTCCTACAGGCCCTGAGCCTTCAGCGACGTGCAGGGGAAAGTTCTGTGTGGGCTCCTGGAGGCTTCCCTCCTTTGGCTGCTTGAGAAGCCACCTCAGGACAGAAATGGGCCGCCAGGCCCCTCACATGCAAGATGGTTGCCATGGCAGTGGCCAAAGTCATGGTGGGCCCATAGAACTTGGGGTGAATGAACAGCAGGCGCTGTTCCCCTGCTGGCCCATAAGGGGGTGGGGAAGGGTCAGGGTCAGAGTCAGGTGAGGGGTAGTGGGTCTCGGGGCACCCAGGCTAGAGGCCCTGGGAAGGCAGGAGCACCTGGGAGGGGAAAGCCAAAGATGCCACCCAAGGGCTCTCCAGGGTGCCCAGCCTGCCCGGCTTCTCTTTCTAGCTCAGCCTCTCTGGATGACTTGCCTCCCGCTCAGCCTCTGTGGATGACTTGCCTCCCACAGGCCCGGCAAGCTCGCTTCAGTCAAGAATGTCCCAGAAAAACCTGGAGTGTAGGTAGAGAGACACGCATTGAAGACCAGGAGACCACGGGTGGCGGCAGTAGACCAGGGAGGGTGGCCGGGGGACTTGTGATGTTAAAATCCCTGGTAAAATCCCTGGGTGCAGTACAGAGCAGATCCCAGGCAGCCTGGGCCATGTATGCCTGGCAGGACCATCTCTGGACACACCTGGACCTGACTCAGGAGGGGGCAGGAGGGTGGCAGAGGCCACAATGAGAGGTGAAATCAGCTGCACCATGTGGTTTGCTGGACGTCAGGAGGAGGAGGAAGGACACGCTGGGAGCACCCGGGGAGCAGCAGAGACCCAAGGGAGGGAGAGCTGGTGGAGGTGCCGGGGCACATGGGACCCACATGTCAGTCGCTGAGGCACGCACATGGCAAAGGACAGTGGGACTGGGGCCCAGCAGGAGGAGGGCCAGGGTCCCAGGCCAGAGCCAGGAGGAGAATTTCCAGCAGGCTGAAAAGGGCGAACAAGCCCCCTAAAGGTGTTTTGGATGTTGAGACAGATGTCACAGCCCTCACCAGAGTTGTAGAGAAAGTTCATTACCACACGTGATGGGGCTCCTGTGTGCCCTGGAGATGGGTCTGGTGCCCAGCCAGACTCCCACCTGTGAGTCCCGGTGACCTCTGGGTAGCAATGCCACGTGGGTCAATTCTGCAGCATGTGTGCATCGGCACCTGCTGCGGGCAGCACCACTCTGGGCGCCAGGAAGCACACATTGGAGGCCACCCCACCTCGGCCTCCTGGGCGTGCCCTCCCAGGGATGCAGGATCTCACCTTTCTCTCTGGCCACCCCCCACTCCTTATTTGGGGGTGTGGGGCAGCAGCCATCAAAATGCAGGGAGGGTGTGGACGAGGACTTGTGGGGCAAGTCCATAGAAGAGACTTCTACAGTAGATGAGACAGCCCTGTCTTCAGTCTCACCTCGGATCACAAAGCCGGCTGGAGGCAGAAGCGGGGCTAGAAGCTGCTCCTGACCCAAGGGCTTGTGCCCCTCCCCAACTCTCCCTGCAGGCCCCCACCCTCTGTCGGTGATCTGAGCCTTGCCACAGCAGCCATTGGCCTTAGCTGGTTGCCATGTGGTCCTGGCATCTCCCAGTGGGCAGATTCTCCTAGCCTGGCTGCAAGAATACCACTCCTCAGGCTGCCAATCGCCAGCCTGCAGGCCCAAGCAGAGGCACACTGGATGGGGGAGAACTTTTTGTTCTTTTTGATCAAAGAGTGTGTTGCCACCACGTGGGGACATGTGGTGTACTGGGCCACCTGGTGCTGTCCTCAGAGGCCACAGAGGACAGCTGAGAACTTGTTGTGGCTGTGAGACCTCATTCTCCAATTCAGAGTCAGGCTTCAGGGAGCACTGTCACAGCAAGTCAGAAAGGGATAAGTGTCAATGGCCCTGACATCAGCCAGGCCTCCTGAGGCCAAGAAGAGGCTGAAGGGTTAGGATTGTGGCCTGTGTTTGAATCCCAGCTGCCTCACCTCTTTGCCCCTTCCTGAGGCGAGTTGGTTAACTGCTCCTTGCCTCAGTTTCCCCATCTGTGAAATTGCATGGTCATAATTCCTGCCTCATAAGGCTGATGTGAGGACAAAAATGAGGCAATGGATATAGAGTCCTAAACACGAGGCGGGCATGGAGCATGGGCTTAGTACATGCTTAACATGCACTTGCCATCTTTACGGCCCACAAAGAGGCCAGGAGCTCCCGGGAGGGCCCACTCCCCCACCTCCGGCCCCTGTCCCACCTTTGCTGTCTGCACTTCCCCTGCAGGAAAACCTCTCTTGCTTTGGTGGCAGCCACCCAGCATGGGCCCCACTCTGCTCACCCTGGCTTTAGCTGGAGAGGGCCAGCTCCTGGCCAGATGGGACCCTTCCCCAGCCCAGGCTGAGTGGAGAGGAGGGGTCACTCCATGGCACACATGAGTGGCGGTTTTGTTGAGAAGGGGCCGTGGGTGCTTGGAAGCCCTGGGCCTCACGAGCATCTGGGCTGCAGAAGGTGAGGATGGAGTCAGGCCTTTGGTGTAGTGCTGAGCAAAGCCCCCAGAGGGTTCCCAGGCCTGCTGGATGGGATCCTAGTGGGCTGTGATGTGCCCACAACTGGGAGCTTCCTGGGAGCCCTGCACCATCCCTCCTCCCTCCCCAGATCTCACCGGGGTTCTGTGAGAAGAGCTACTTTGGGGTTTCCCTCTAGGACATGTGGAAGGCTTCCCCTCAGCCTCCACATTGGCCCGGCTCATTGGGAACTCTCGGGGCTGTCTGCTCCCCCACATGCCCTCACCTCCCCCTTGGCAAAGACGCCTTGCTTTCTGCCTGGCATCTTGCCAAGCCAGCTTCCCACATTCATATGAGCCATTCCCTGTGCCACCAACAGATGGTGCTCCCAGCACAGTTTGTGTCTAAACGTCCCCTGAGAACCCTGAAAACGCTGTTTCCTGCTTCTGGCCTGGAAGGCTCGGAGACCCACCCCTGGCCATTCTCACCTCAGCCCTCCTCTCCCCTCCCGCTCCGGGCTCCCTCAGTTTCTGGACCCTACCAAGCTCTCCCCAGCCTCGGGTATGTGCACACACTGTCCCCTCCAACCAAACATTCACAACCCTCTCCCAGCCTTGTGAATTGCTACACAAGACAACAGTGTGGATGGAGGTCCAGATAAGACCGGGACACCCTCTAAGTGGCCCTCTATGCCCCCACCCCTCTAAATAGATGACAGTCTCCTGTGATCCCTTAGTACTTTGCCCTAGAGTAAGTATTTGCCTAGTAGCTATTGCCTAGTTATTTTAATTAATTTAACTTTTGACTTCATTGTGACCTGGTCTCCATGAGCACAGGCACTGTTATGGGCCAAATTATGTCCCCTGAAAATTCATATGTTGAAGTCCCAGCCCCCCATGCCTCAGCATGTGTCTCTGCTTGGAGATTAAGTTAAAATGAGGCCATTGAGTGGGCCTAATCTGGCCTGACTGGTGTCCTTGTAAGAAGGATGAGCGGGGGAGGGGATGGATGAAGAGAAATTGCTTAAAGGGGAAAAGGTATGTTATTCAGGTGATGGATACACTAAAAGTCCTGACTTGACCACTATGGCATGTAACAAAATTGCACCATGTAACAAAATTGCACCCCATAAATTTACACAAATTCATTTAAAAAAGAAGAGGAACTTTGGATAAAGACACACAGAGATGAATCTGGGCAAGATGACCCACCACAGCTGCTTGACAGAGTGAGGAGATGGCCATGTGCAAGCTGCAGATAGAGGCCTCAGAGGAAACCAACCCTGCTGCAACTTCGACATTGGACGTCCAGCTTCCAGCACTGTGAGAGAATACATTTCTGTGGTTTCAGCCGTCCAGTGCATGGTATTTTGGTATGGCAGCCCAAACGACTAATACAGGCACCATGGGTTTGCACACTTGTTTCCATAGCACCAAATACAGCATGATCTGACAGGTGGTTGGGCTCCACCAGGCAGGCATCCGGGAAGGCCTGAATACCTGGGTGGGTCCTCTTGCCGGGATTTATCTCGGTGACACTGGTGCTAGACCTAGAGCGGAAGTAGCTGTTGAATAAATGAGTAGAGTGGGAAGGGGTGGAGAGAAGGTGCCCAGACCTAGGCAAGTCCTGTGTGACCCTGATGGATGGGTATGTCCATTTTTCCTGGCAGGAATGTGTAAGCTGGTAGTGAGCGCCTTGCCATGTGCTGGTGTTGTGCATTCTTGCCGAGAACGTGCAGGCAGGAAACACTCTGGGAGCTGTCATGGAGAGGGCTGCATCCCCCTGTCTCTGGCTTGGAGCGCCCTTGCTCCTCAGGCACAGACCACTGAGTCAGTGGCTATCCACGCAACCTGCCTTCCTCTCCAGATGTGAGCTCTGGCTAGGGTGGGCAGCTGTGCCTGTCCTTTCATGCCTTGTCTGGGGTACCCTGTCTGAGCACTTACATTCGTCTGTGACTGCTCACTGATCTGAGAAGTGAGTGGGTGAAGCTGGGCCATCGAGGGGTGCGGTGGGCAGGTGTCCTCTGTGACACTTCCTGGCTGTCTCCAGGCTTTCATCTGGTTCCATTTTTTTTTTTTTTTTTAAGAACGTTACAGAACATGATTTCCTTCACATAATGAGTCTTTCTTTACATTCATAATGATGCCCATGTCCGTTGATACTTCCTCTAGGACTTCTTTTAGATCCAGTTTTTAGATCTCATTTTCCTAAATATGGTATGGTGGCCCTCGGATGACCCGTGCTCTTGCACACTGCCATGGGGTTCCGGTCAGTGTCCTGGGAGAGCGGCCCTGGGGAGTGGGCATCTGCAGATTTTGTCTGCCCAGTGACGAGCTCCTCCTGTTTTGCCAGTAGCTCTACTGTGCATCTTCTCATCCCTACTCCCAACCCGTGCAGTTTGGGCAGGGTTGACACCTCAGGCGCTATCAATCAGCATATACCTGTCCCCTGTCCAAAATGGCTGAGTCAGGGAGGGCAGCATGGGCCCAAATGGAGCCAGTGACAGTTGCTGCCAGGATTTTGGCTGGGTCATTGAGAAGGAAAGAGCAGGACTATTTCTGTGAGGATGGGAAATGTGTCAGATGGCATCCTGAACCTGCTGGTCCTTGTGCTGCAAGGTGGGGAAAGCCTGCTGAGGAAAGAGCCACATGGAAGGCAGCAGAGCCCAGCAATGCCCACAAATGTCACGTGAGCTCCTGGATCCAGCTATATGCCTGAAGCAGACACATCTAAACCAGTGTTTCTTAGTGAACCCACTTTTGGCATTTGGGACAGGACAGGCTTCGCCCAAGTCTGCCCAAACCAAACAGGACAGGCTTTGGCTGGTTGGAGAGAAAAGTGTGCACATATTGCAAGATGTCCTATATCCCCAGGCCCAGCAGATGCCAGGTATCCTCCTGGAACATCAGCTCCATCATTTGCATACATCTGATTGACTATTCTTGGGTTTTCAGTTGAGTCAAGAAGTCCTCTTTTGACTTATTCCAGTTGAGTTTTGGGCATTTTCAAATGATGGGCCCTGGGCGAACACACTGGTGCCACTTTCTTGGGTGTCTGGGATTTAACCCTTACCATGTTAAACACCAACTGACCCTGGTGTGGCTATAGGGTCGAGCCCAGGATTTTTACTGAGGGAGGGGTCAAGGTCTGGAGCACAAGGTCTGGAGCCACTGTGGGAAGATGGAGACCACTGCTTCTGGTTCTGGAGGACAGCAGAGAGGACAGTCAGCAAAACATGGCCAGCCTCAGATGCTGGGGCCACAGCTGGACCAGAAGCAAGGCTCCGGCAGCTCACAAGCCCCAGATGCATCCCTTGTGGTCAGCCACATGTGGTCTTCTTTGAGAAGTGAAGGGAACCCCCTGGAAGGGTGACATGAAACAGAAGGGAGAAGAGAACTCTGACAGACAGTTCAGCCCTGGAAGGGTCCTGACCGATTCTGAGACAGTGTCTGGTCTGTGAAGCCCGACCAGGGCTGGGGCTAGCTTGGGAGGGGAGCACATCTCAGCTGCAGTCTTGGGGCAGCACAGACTTCATGGCGGTGGGTGGGGCGCTGTGGTCTGCCTTGGCATTTCGGGTCTCAGCACTGGCAGAGACACTTAGAGCTTCCTCCCAGCTCATGTTTTGTCCAGGCCATTCTCCCCTACGTACAGCTCAGAGCTGACCACTCCTGGCCAGTCTCTACCTGCAGCCTCCAGCCCCCAAGCCTGCAGGACTGGCATGAACCCAGCCAGCTGTCAAGGCCCGCCGGGGCCCGTTCCTCTTCTCCCACTGCTGTGTGTGTGGCGGCTGAGCACAAACATCTTGTACCACAGCCGGCTGTGTTGTCTTCACAGCTCTGCTGTGGGCTAGTGGCGCTCACCCCTCTTGGCTCTCCCTGCAGCTCCCCGCATAGGCCAGCCATGGAGCCCTTCTCCCGGGAAAGAAGACCCAATGCCCCCCCAGTTCAGGCACACCACTTGTCAGTGTCAGAGGCAGGGATATCCACTCCCATCACAAAATCCACAGGGACTGAGGCCTCAACTGAAGGCCCAGTTCACTGGCGGCTAATGAGAAACGTCTGTTCCACAGGCCAAACGGTAGATTACTGTTCAGGTAGTGCCCTGACTCCCACTCTTCTCCCTGTGGTTGCTAAATCAGTAAAGGCAAATTACTTGTTTGCTTAGGAGCATGGATTTAGAACATGGGCTGTGAGGTATGTGATTTGAATATAAAATGGCACCAGGCCCTGAGGGGTTGCCATGTAATTTCCATAGGCAGGACACCTCCGCCCAGCAGGCTAGCTGGGATGGCCTGCCAGGCACCCTCTCCAGACTGTGATGGGCACTGCCTACATTTCCCCTGGCTCTCCTCTTCCCACACTCTTGTGCTTAACATTATCAACGTTATCAAGGGGTACGGGTTTGGCACCCAGCTTTTGAATTGGGAGGGTAGGCTTGACATTGGATAAGTAGACTTGAATTTGAGTCATAGCTGTCCACTGAGCTGTGTGACCCGGAGCAATTCATTTAACCTCTTCCAACCTTGAGTGCTCATGTAGCAAATGGAGACAGGAGTGGCTTCTGCACAGCCTTGCTGGGAGGGTGAGTGAGCACACAGCAGGCCTCCTTACCACAGTGCTGGGCCTGCACCATCCTCCCCAGTGACTGTCCATGCTGTATTATTTAATCTCATACAAGTTCACTTAGTTTTTAAAAATTTTTATTTTATTTGCTCATACAAGGGTCTATGTTGCCCAGGCTGGACTTGGAACTCCTGGACTCAAGCAATCTTCCTGCCTTAGCCTCCAGAGTAGCTATGACTATAGGCATGCACCACTCTGCCTGGCAAGTTCACGGAATTTTTAGAGTAGAGTAAAATGGCTGTCTACTAAGTGTTCTTCCAGCTCAAATGGGTATGTATGTAGATACGTGTCTCAGCTAAGAGAACAGTGAAAGCCTGTTTCAAGAAATATGTGGTTCCAGGCATGATTTGGGCTGGCGGGCCAGCCCTCTGCCAGGTGTCAGGCTGCCTGGCTGATTTGAGACAGACGCACCTTTCTGGAGATCAGTGGCCTCCTGGGCCCTTCTGCTGGTGGGATTCCCTGCACCCCCAACCTGTGCTCTGGAGAACGGCTGCCATGGCTCAGGCACCCCAAGGGCCAAAGAGACAATGGAAGGACCAGGAGAGCTCTTGTCTCAGAGGTCAATACCAGGCATTTATGGTTGAGGGACTTGAATAATGACAAGAAAAGAAGGCGAGTCATCTATAGCAAGCCACCCTGCCCTTCCAGGCACACGAGCCCCCGGAGGGGAACTGGAGACCCTCCCCACCCAGCCCACTGCTGGCCTCTGTGGCTTAGCTGTTACTGTCCAGCTCCTGGGTCTCTGGCGTGTGCTGGGTACAGACATCTGATGTCACTGCTGTCATGACTATCCCATCTCCTTGACTACCACTACCCTGATACAGACTCCGTGCCCACCGCATGGGAGCACTGAGGGGCAGGTGCATGAGTCAGCAGGCAGGTGTGCCATGCCTTCAGGTGCCGCTCCTACCCAGGCCCCTCTCAGCCTCTGCTGGATCCCACTGTTCCCAACATGCAGACACAAGGCTTCTCCATGTTCATTTTTATTTAAAGACTTGAAAACACAGGCATCATGGTTCGTCATCACTGACAAATCTTCCAAAACCACACGCTGACATTTGTGTCTAACAAAAACACTGAGGGGTGGGGGGGTATGTGAATTGTGCAAAGTACAAAGGATCTCCCAGTCGGCTGAGGTTGTTTTGAGGTGCCCAGCCTGGCATCACCCCATGAGGATGCCAGGAGAGCACCTGCAACCGCCACCCTCTCTGCCTCCCTCTGGGCAGAGGCCCCTGGTGGCCTGCTGTCCTGTCCCCTCGGCATCCACTGACTTCAGCCATGGCTGTGGACTCTACTATGCTCCTCAAAGCAAATCTCTGTGGCCGCCCAAGGCCACTGCATGGCTAAGATGGGTACATCATGGGGTCAGGATGCAACGTAAGGGTTGGTTTCATCTTAGCCGCCAAAACATGTGTGCTCTTTGAAACAAGATGGCCTGAAGAAAGGGCTAATTCTGCTGCTGCTCCTGTCTTCAAGCTACATCATCACGAAGGCTGCAGTGCCTGAACGAGTTTAAAATGCTCAGAAGTGCATGTGGGCTGTGCATTTCTGCCAGGCCCATGCATTGCTTTCCTTCCCAAGGTGGCACCAACGCCCGCCCCTGACTCTGCCCTGAAAGGGGCCAGCTGACATCTTCCAAAGACATGGAGATACTCATACTCGCCCCGGTTCTCTACCATGCTGCGTGCTGTGGGCTGTGGCCCCACCCCCCATCAGAAGGGTGAGGAGCACCGTGTGGGCCATGCCTGGGAGAGGAAGAAAGTCCGGGTTAGTCTATTCTGTTGCTTGGTAGCTGCGCTCCTTATAAAAAAGACTTAAAAAAAATTATCTGGAGACTTATTTAGTCTGGTTTTCCTGGAGAATGCCTGTGTCATTCAGATTGTTGATCTGTGCACCTCTTTGGTGACAACGTGAATTTAAACACGCACAGGATTTTTGTGCATGATGGGCAACTGATTAAGTTTGGCAGCAGTGGTAAGTAGGTAGCTTTTGGTTGTCATTAACCTGGCACACACAAGGCCCTGTGTTTAAGCCAGACTTTTTCTTTGATTCTCAACAAACTTCTCAAGTGTATTAAATCTGTTATCATCTGGAGGGATGGAAAGGCATGACCCCTCCAGTGCAGTAGCCACCTGAAAGTAACAAGTAGCCAAGTCACGTCCCAAAACAGGAACTCTGAAAATAAGCGGCCCGGGTTTCAAAGGCTTCATGCCAGGTAAGAGAATGTATTTCTGGAATTGGTCACATCCCTGAAAACCAGTGACACCGTATGTTACCAAAGGCTAGTTTATTCAGCTTAATTTAAGTCTGCATGGTTTTTGTAAAAATATAGGTGGAGAGAGGGGTGATGGATCGAAATTTTCAGGTGATAAAAATGTGTTCCCAAGGTGTGAATCTTGAGAACAAAATTGTCTCCCGACAGGGCTCCTCATCAGTCTTCCTGGGAAGTGAGCCACGATGCTTATGAATATACATTTGTCAACCCCACTCGGGGAGGTCCTAGCATCAACACTGTGCCTCCTCCTGTCTCGCCCTCCCAGCTCCCCAGTCCTGCAGGCCTGCAGCAGTGCTGCAACCCCCTGATCTCCTTGGACCTCTGGTCTCCAGCAGGTGAAGGTTTGCACTGCCTGAAATGGGAGCAGTTATTTATTTTTAAAAAAGAAGAAAAATGGTGGTGGTGATCTGAACTGTTGTACAAACTGCACATTTTGATACCAAGAAATCATCTTCTAAGAATGCTAATTGCAGTTCTCTCTGAGGCAATAAAGGGAAGATTCTGCCTTCCCAGCTAGGATTGACCTGTGTGCTTCTCCTACCGCCACACAAAAGGACAATTATAGTGGCCCTTCCTCAAAATGTTTCCAGGTCTTGAATAATAATCATCACTGTCTAGACAGAGCGCGGGGTTTTGGTAAGAGTTTAAAGAAACAGGCTGCTTCTAAGCTCCTTCCAACCCCCTAAATGGATCCACCCCCCAGCCCCTAGAGTACTCGCCAGCACTGAGGTGCAGGAAGGGGGCTTCTCAGCGCGCTCCCAAATCCATATGGGAAATATAAAAATTCTGCCCCTTTGATGTCGCCTCAGACATCTTTTCTTTCAAGCTCAACCAAGTCATTACTAGTTTTACAAAAAGGCAGCACCAGATGTATGAAAAATAGGCAATGTCTGACTTATTAGAAATATATAAAGTCTAACAGCTTTACGTTAAAAATATGCTGTAAGAAAGAAGTAATGCAAGGGACAGTGGTGGCGAACAGAAAGCGTTGCTTATACTAGTGGCAGGAGACAAAGCCCACAGATTCTGCTCCGGTTCCCACAGGGGCGGTGGGGTGGCCTTGCGAGGGACCCCCGAGGGCCTCACGGGAGGCCCCCTAGGACCACGAACACCCCTGCTGAGTGGCCGGGCGGCAGGTGACTGAGGTATATAGAATGGTGACGGAGCAACCTGGTCCCCTCGGGAAGCCCAGGGCAGCCCAGAAAGATGATCTCCAGCGCTCCTGGCCCCAACGCCACCCACCTTGCCCGCAGACTTCCTGCAGCCTCTGACTCTGCTTAGGTGGTAAATGAGAACGCTGCCGCGGCTGCAAACCACGCTGCAGGCCTGCCTGCGCCGGCACCTGCCTCTTCCTCAAGGTGCTTTCTTCGTAGTTTACACAGAGGGGGTGGGCATTTCCTTGAAGAACATCCCAGGTGGCTCTCCGTTGGGGGTTCTGGGAGAAGGCATGACCTCCACAGTCCCTGGCCCCCAACCTGGGCCAGGGCATCCCCCACCAGGTGCCTTGGAGACGACCTGGAACCCTGGGGGTGCCATGGCTCCCTCTCTGTGTGCCGTGGGGCTTCCGGGCGGCCCTCCCCTCTGTGAGCCAGGTGCAGGGAGCACCAGTCCTCAGAAGCTCTCGACAAAGCTGCCTGGGAAGAGGCCCGTGCGGCCGTTCCGCTGCAGGGTCCCCTTGTACCAGCCGTCCTCGCGCTTCTTGTGCACAAAGACGATGTCGCCTTCCTTCAGCTCGATCTCCGCCTCGCTCTGGGGTGGGTAGGAGACCACCACGCGGTACCTGGGGAAACAGCACAGTGGGTGAGCCCTGCCCACACAGCCTCCGTCTCCGTCTGCCGGGTCGTGCTTTCTCTTTTCCTTAAAAATTGTCATTGTAGATTATTGTCATTTGTGGCTATTTTCCCACCTTACACAATTTATCTTTGTTTTTAATTTTTTCAAAACTCTTTTGAAATTTTTCATTTTTTTATAAAAAAAACTTTAAAAGACATTTCCCTGTGCTGTCCTTTTAGACGCTGATCTATGAAGACGCCAGACTGTTTCACCCCCTTGAAGAGTCTCCACCCAAGCACCTCCCATTGCACATGGAAGCCCACCTGCCCAGACTGCGGCCTCCCAGGGGCAGGGGTGGGAAATGGTCAGGACAAATTGTGTCCCTGTTTGCCCCACCCCAATGTCATGACCCTGGGCTCGTGTCCTCACCTTTCCCTCTGTTGGTTCCTCTGGAAAGTGCAGCCCCGCGCCTGCACCACCGCCTCTCAGGTTGGGGCCCCATGTCATGTGTGAAGGGCATTTGGAACATTGTTTTGGTGAATGGTCCTTATTTTTTCTGAGACATGGTCTTGCTGTTCTACCCAGGCTGGAGTGCCATGGGATGATCCTAGCTCACTGTACCCTTGACCACCCTTGAGGTTCAAGTGATCCTCCTACCTCAGCCTGCCAAGTAGCTAGGACCAACGCATATACCACCACGCCCAGCCAATTTTTAATTTTTTTTGTAGAGATGGGGTCTTGCTATGTTGCCCAGGCTGGTCTTGAACTCCTGAGTGCAAATGATCCACTGGCCTCAGCCTCTTCAAGTGCTGGGATTACGAGCACGAGCCACCGTGCCCAACCTGTCCTTATTTTTAAATGTGCTCCAAAAATCATAAGATTTTTTCCAAATGCCTTAGCATTGGAACTGGCTGAGGCCACGTCATCAACAAAAATAAGGCCCAATTTTCCTCATATCTCATTTCCACAAGACTTGGGCCCCCTACAGCCTCCGAGACCTCTTTGTTTTCGGACCAATGTGCCCCAGTGTGGAAGCAGAGACAGAAGCCTTCCTGGGGCCTTCCCTGCATGGCCTCTGCCTGCAGGGGCCTGCGGGGATGGGGTGTGCTGTGTGTCAGGTGCTGGAGCTCTGAGTGCACCCCAGGGCCTCTCTGGGCTGTGGCAGGTGCTCCTGACAGCACTTAGCTGTGGCTCTTACCGAGAGTTCTCTCCTCGACCACACTCCAGCCTGACTCCTCTGAGCTCTCTTCTTGGCTGGGCCTCTGCTTATACCGACTTGAACCACCGCTAACATAGCTTCTGGCAGCTCAAGGTAGCATCCCTAGGCTGACCCCAGACCCCCTTAAAGTGCCTGCCTCAGAAACCTCACAGCAGCCAAAAGAATCGGCTGTGAGTTCCAGCCACACCTGAGGACAGGGACTGTCTCTTGATTTCAGTGAGCATGTCAGCACGTCCAGAAGTGTTCACGCCGAGCATCCACTTCCGCCGTCTGCAGCTTTTCACTTCCTTCACTCTCCTGTCTCCCTGCTCCCTCAGTCTCTCTTGGAAACCCCCAGTCAATTGCGTGCCAATCAAAGCTGAGCTCAGCTCACCCTGGACCCTATTCCCCATTGCAAATGTCCATTCTGTTGCTGATTAAAACCTGTCTGACCACTTTCACTAGTGTCTGGCTGTGCTTGTGTTTGACAGGACACACACACACACACACACACATACACACACACACCCCTGCTCTGCTATCCCACACCCATCCTGCAAGCTGCAGAGGAGGAGAAACAAGGCTGAAAAGCAGCTGTGCTGGCTCTAGGAGAGCCTTCCTCTAAAACATTGTCAAGGGCCAACCAGAGCTGGGCCTTGTGCCCTCGGCCCTCACTGCTTGCACGGCCTGATGGACAGGGCCCCACCCAACTTCTACCAGCTGGGCCTCCCTCTGCCCTGGGGAAACTCTGCAGGGGCATGCTTGCTCGATGCTTGGCTGGGCCTCTGCACCCTCAGCCCTTGTGTGGGTGAGGACTGTGCAGTAAGGGGTGACAGGAGACGCCTCTGGGACATCAGGGTGTTGGGCATCCCATCCAAAGGGTGGGTTTTCTGGCAGGCAGGGTGCAACTGTTCTCTCTGCCTGAAAATCCCTGGCTGACGGTTCCTCAGACACCCACTTTGCTGAGCAGCACCAAGATGGGCCTGGCAGGGTGAAGGGACTCAATAACCAGCCATGGACCACCCGGGTATCCATCTCCATGGATGCCGAGGCTGTCTGGGAGACATGGCCCCCATGGCTCTGGATGCCGTCCCTGGTGGCCTCTGTGCCACTCTCCCGTGGGCAGCTCCTGGTCCTGGCGGCTGGTGGCTCTGGGCCTCCTGCTTTCACCCTGCTTGGACTCAGTTACCCCACAGCTGAGGCTCCTTATGAGCAGAGGCTCAGAGGGCTCCAGCAGTCTCCATCCCTCTCAGAGAAGAGGCCACAGTCTAAACGCCCCAGCATTCCTAGGCCCTCTGTGCTGTGCTCCTGCTCCTCCAGGCCTGCCCCTCGGAGCGCTGGCGGCCCCAGGTGCGCCCATCTCAGAGCTCCTGCATGTACTGCTCCCTCTGCCTGGTACGCCTTGCCCTGTGTGGCCACGCCTGGCCTGCCCTTCCCCAGCTCTCACCACCTTCTACTGTGCAGTCATTCACCTGCTTACCCGACTCATCTGTCTCCTGCACCAGCCTGCAAGCCCCAGCGCCACTGGGACTATGGCACACCTGCTCCAAGTGTGGCTCACATACACTTCAGGACCCTTACAGTTCCCTGGGCCCATCCTGGACCTACTTGATAGGACTTAGGGGGAATGGGCCAGGGAATGTGGATTTTCAGCAACTCTGGGAGGGAATGCTTGCACACTGGTGTCTGAGAATCAAGGCGCTGAGTGCATGCTTGGGGCGGATGCCTTTGTCCTTCTCCACCCCACCTGCTTATAGAGCCTGGGGTGCAGAAGCCATGGCTTTGGGGCAGTTTGACTTGGTGCCAGGCTCAGGAAAGATCTGCAGACAGGAGACCAAGGCCCAGCCCTGGGGAGTGCACAGCCCATGGACACACAGGCCCAGCAAGAGCAGGTGGCATGGAAGATGGGCTCCTGAGGCTGACTGGGGGCGGTGCAACGTTCCTACTCCTAGGGGAGCAGAGGAGGCCAGGCACTGGGTCCTATCCCTGAGGACCAGTCAACTCTAAGTGTCTCGGAGTGATTGCAGGTGTGCGAGGGTTGGACTGGTTCCCATGGGCTGTCTGCAGGCCAGCCAGATGCTGCTCTCAGGGATGTGCAGGCGGGGAGGAAGGACGGGTGGAGGCACCTCCTTCCTCCCAGCCCAGTGTCTCTATGAGGGCTTCCTGCTGGCCCTTCTTGAAGGAGGACAGATGGCTGCCAGGATGCAGCCAGCGGTCTGTGAAATCAGACAGCATGCACACAAACCGAGGCTGAGGGCCCACAGGACCAACGCCATCCTACCTGTAGCCTTCTGCCATCCCCTACCTCCTCCAAACACCTGCTCCTCCTCTCTCTTCCCCAAGGAAAGAAAGGAAGGCAAAGGGCGAGATTATTTCTCAGACTCTGATTGCAAGTTTTGGCGCTTGCCTCAACTTCCAGATGTGAAACAAACAAGCAGCTTTAAAAATATTATTTGTTAGAAAGATGTAATTTGGTGCTTCTGAGCAATTCAATGATTTAATGAGCCCAGATGGATGTGGGCTGAATTTATACGAGACAAGTGTTTAACATTTCTGTCCAGATCATTCCAAGACTCTGAGCTGTTCTTCCTGCTGCAGGAAAGTAATTGATACTCCCCGTTATAGACACAGAGGGCCGTTGTTGTGTCCGTGTGAGCAGCTGAGGATGACAGCTACTCCCAGGTCACGATCGTGCATCATAAATCAGCGAGCAACTCTGCCCATCTGCCCTGCTGAGTATAATTAAGGTTATGGCAACCACAGCTAATTTTCAGACACGGGGCTCAGGGAATCCAAATGGGCAGAATCAGAATGAATTCTCACTCCTGCACTTACTATTATTACCATTAATTCTGTGTGCAAGGTTTGGATGTCCTGCTTTCCTTGGGGTCATCTGTTCCCTCCCTGATAATGGGGACTGCAAAGTGGCCCTCCATGTAGTAACCTTTTCAGAGCACTTGCTTCAGCACAGGAGGATGAATGAGCCCGAGCCCATGGAATGTGCTGGTAACAGAGTGATACTCTGCTAGGAACTTGGGGATGATAAGAACACTTCTGTATCCTGGACACTAAACTGTAATGTCAACACGTGTGTTAGTCGTCTGCGGCTGTAACAAATGACCGTAAATGTAGTGGCATCATACTACACAAATTTACTACAGTTCCATCCATCAGAACTCCAACACAGTCTCACTGAGCCAAAATCAAGGCGTCTGCAGGGATGGTTCCTCCTGGACGCTCTAGGATAGAAGCCGTTTCCTTGCCGTTTCCAGTTGCTAGAAGCTGCCTTCATCCCTTCTCAGGAGACCTCTTCCTCCATCTTCAAGGTGGAGTGCTCACATCATGCCACTCTGACCTCCTCTGCCTCTCTCTTCTACTCATAAGAATCCTTTGCGATTACGCAGGGCCCACCTGGGTAATCCTGGGTCATCTCTTTATTTTCAAGTCAGCTAGTTAGCAACTTTAATTCCATCTGCAACCTGCCTTCCTCTTTGCCGTGTACAGTAGCAGAGCCATGGGTTTTTAGGATTTAGGGCATAGACGTCTTTGGGGGCCATTATTCTGCCCACCACACACATAATGGATCAGAGCAAGAAACGTTTAAATCCTAACAAAGCCAAACAACTCACAGGCCATCAAGAGCTGAGGATGAGCTGATAAATGTGAACGTCTGGGGAGAGGCCCGTGCAGGTCAAAGGGGTGGGGGTGGCCAGGCTGCGCTGCAGTGCCCTCACCATCATCATCAATTATGATCATAGATGTTACAGCGTACATTACTATTAGAGAGGTCATAGCATATATTACTATTGTTGTGTTGTGTAGTGTGCACTCATACTTTTTCAGGTGGTAATCTAGGTGATTTACAAGTATTATACCCAGGAAGGTGTTATTATCCCCATTTTATGTATGTGGAAACTGGGACTATAAAAATGAAGAAAGAGGGCCGGGCACAGTGACTCGTGTCTGTAATCCCAGCATTCTAGGAGGCCGAGGTGGGCAGATCACTTGAGGCCATGAGTTTGAGGCCAGCCTGGCTAACATGGCAAAACCCTCTCTCTACTAAAAATACAAAAATCAGCCAGGCATGTTGGTGCACACCTATAATCCCAGCTACTGGGGAAGCTGAAGCATGAGAATTGCTTGAACCTGAGAGGTGGAGGTTGCAGTGAGCCAAGATTGCACCACTGCACACTCCAGCCTGGGCAACAGTGAGACCTTGTCTCAAAAAAAAGAAATGAAAAAAGATGTTTGGGGTGAAATGGCTGGTAGACTGGTAGGTGGCCAGCGTGTCTGTCTACTCAAAGCCTCTCTGAGACACTGGCAAGGTGCAGAAGAGCCAGCAGGCAGGTGTCCAGAGGGCAGGAGGGGCTGGTCCCAGAGCTCAGCTTGCCTGGCCCTGCACCAGAACAGCCCAGGGTTGGTGTAGCTGCTGGGGAACCGGGGCATGAGACAGTTCTAACCTGATGCCATGTGCATTTGCTGCCTGCATTTCCCATGACCACACCTGTATTATGAGTTCCACAAGCAACTTCTGGAAATTCAGCTCCCTTTGCACATGGTCCACAGGACAAGAATATGCTCAGACACCTAAAGGTGAGGTTCCCTTGGAAGGAACTGAGCACAGCCCTCTGGTTTACACCCCAGGCTTGTGGGCTTGGCTCCTAAGTCTACCTGTGTGACTGGCCCTGGGAAGCTGCCCACAGTACCTGCCCCCAGTCCTCTCTTGGATGAGCTCCCTCTGCAGCACCTGCTCTCTTTCCAGAGTCTCAAGAGGGAAATGGTTGAGACCTGGAGGAGTCTGGGCATAGGACACGCCCAAGAAATGCAGGCAGCAACACTGCCTATTCCTCCTTGGCAGTCCAGGGTGGAAACTTGACTCTGACAGCCCATGCTGCCCTCCTGCCTGCATTCCCACTCTCAAGATCACAGGGGGGCCTTGCACACCTCAGGCCCTCCAGGAATGCTTGGCAGCCTGGTGTCCTGGCCCCATTACAGGGACTCTCACCTCTGCATAGGCTGCAGCCCAGCTGCTCCTCCTCCAAAGTAAGCCTGGAAGTAAGTTTTTCTCACAAGCCTGCAGGGCCCAAGTCCAAGTGCTCTCTGGAGCTGTCCCAGCCTGAGGAGTCAGCATTTTCCCAGTCATGCCTTCAGCTCCGACCTGCCAGGGCTCCCCAGGATACCAGGCAGCCTGTGGCTACCATGTTGAGGGGAAGGGGCATTTCTGGGGCTCATGAGCAGTTTGGTTTCAGGCTGTGTTTTGGAAATGCTTCTCTTTAATGAGTGCTACAGAGCTCTTGGTTCGAGGAGGGTGCCAAGAGTCTCTGGGTACAGTAACCCCTGATAAGATGGAATACTCAGAGAACAGGAATGAGTCTCTGAATTTTCTAATTCTTCAGAGATGCCCATGACTTTATAGAACAAGGTCTTTCAAGATCTTTTATAGAGGATTCTGGAAGTCATGTCTTTGAAGATAATGTTGAGGGGTCTGAGGAGGAAGAAGCCTAGGGGAGACATGAGAACAGCTTTGAAATATCCCAAAGTCTGTCATTCTCATGAGTCAGCAGACCAGGTATGTGACTCCAGACAAGGGCCAGGATCCATTCAGAAAACATAGGCAGCAGGTGCTGGTCCCGTAGAGGGAGGTTGTGATGCGGAGGAAACTCCTTAGGAGGAGACGGGAGGTGGAGGAAGTGGAGGAGGAGGAGGAGGGAAGGTGGGTGTGTGTTGTGTGTCTGAATGTGCTTGTGTGTCTGTATGATGTGTTTTCTTGATGTGCAATTTGTGTATAGTGTATGTATCTGTGTGTTACATGTGTTTACATGGGTGGTGTGTGCAGTGCATGTTTGTATGGTGTGCAGTGTGTCTGCACAATGTATATGGTGTATGTTTGTGTGGTGTGTGGTGTGTGTATGGTATGTGATGTGTCTGTACAGTGTGTGTGTGTATGATGTGTGTTTGCAGTGTGTGTGGAGTGCATGAGTGTGTGCAGGGTGTTTGCAGTGTGTATGGTGTGTGTGTATGGTGTATGTGGGATGTGTATTTGCAGTGTGTATGTTGTGTGTGTATTGCGTGTGTGTTTGCAGTGTGTATGGTATATATGTGTTTGTATGGTGTGTGAAGGGTGTAGGTTTGCAATGGTGTGTGTGGGGTGTGTGTTTATATGGTGTATGTGGGGTATGTGTGTTTGTATAGTGTATGTGGAGTGTGTGTTTGCACATGTGTGGTATGTGTTTGCATGATGTATGTGGGGTATGTGTGTTTGGTGTGTGTGGCATGTGTGTTTGCAGTGTGTGTGGTATGTGTCTGTATGATGTATGTGGGGTGTGTTTGCATAGTGTATGTGTGTTTGCATGGTTGTATGGTGTGTTTGTGTGATGTGTGTGTGTATGATGTATGTGGGGTGTGTGTGTTTGTGGGGTGTGTGTGTGTTGGCACAGTGTGTAGTGTGCAGTGTGAACCCAGTTCTCTGAGGGCCTGGGGCCCTGTGGAAGGGAAGGCATTTCTCCCTGTGGGTGTGGCTGTAGGGGCTGGGACTGGCATGGCAGTGCTGATGGATCTGCAGGATCCAACGCTGGTGCTGACCCCTGGCAGGACTGTGATGTGTCCCACACTGTCCACAAGCTGATGATAGGCCCTGTGAGTACACAGCATTGGGGCTGCTGCTGGCCGTGCAGAGAGGCAGCTCAGTGCCTGGGCTCTGATGTCGGAAAGCCCTCAGCTGAATCTCTGGCTCGGCCACTAACTAGCTGTGTGATCTTGGGCCAGTTACCTAGACTTTTACAAAACCTGGGTTTCCTCATCTCTCAGACGAGGACACTGATTTCACTGGGTTCTTGGGAGGGTTCACTGAGAAAACACACATGCAGGGCTCAGGGAAACACTGCAGGCAGGGCCTGGCTATCCTGGGCATGCATGGCCGGAATCCGTGCCCACTGCTGAGTGTTCTGAATAGCATCCCATGCGGAACACCCAGCTCTTGTGATTCTAACAGCAGGTGTACATGCGACTTCCGTTCCAATAGGTAATCAGAAGTTAGGGGCTGAGGGCCCTGCGGAGTGCCTTTTTGATTCTGGAGCCCCAGGCCTAGCCCCAGAGGCTTGGCACTAGGTATCATCTCTGTCAGGGCTGGCAAACTGCGCTGCGGTTCATTTGTGTAGTCTTAGCGCTATGAATGTTGTTACATTTGGAAATAGTTGAAAGAGAAATCAGAAGACTATTTCATGACCTAAGAAACTGTATGAAATTTAAATTTCAGTGTCCACAAATAGGGGTTTACTGGGACACTGGCCCATTCGTCTACATATAGTGCATGGCCGCCGTGAAGGCAGAAGGAGTGGTCACCACAGACACCGTAGGCCTGCAGCATCTGCAGCGTTTACCATCTGGCCTTTGACGAAGAACCTATGAAGCTAGACACTGTACAGAAGAACTTGTGAGGCTGAACTACATAGGCTCCATTTCATTCCCCATGTGGCACTGGGAATGGTGTCTGGGAGGGCAGCAGGTGCTCAAGGCAGAGGCTGTCTTCCTGGGTTGCAGGCAGCCAAATAGCTAAGGGGAGGAAAGTTTCTGGCAGAAACACCAGGATTGTTTTCTTGGGAGGTTGTTTGTGTTTGATTATTTCAGCAATGTTGCAATGTGTGGGCACTCAGCAAGAATCATGTCTTCCTGCTGTCCTAAGCTGACAGCCATTGTATCTCTCCAAGATGCCTTCAGCCTTTATCTGACAAGCCTTTTAGGATGGATGACTTAGAAAGGGGGATCCAAGCAAGGTGCGCCTCTAGCCCCGGGTGAAACCCAAGCACCTGCAGCCCCACAGCCCCGCAGCCCACAGCCTTAGTGGGCCATGTCGCTTCAACCAGACTCAGTTTCCAGATCTGTAAACAAACCTAGGCTGAACTATGTGAAGTTGCTAGTAAGCATCAAAACGAATGAACATGGGCAGTTTCACAGGGTTCGATCTGACCAACTATATACCTTTGAAGCCATCATATTCAAGGATATATAGACTTGAAGCCGTCTTGAGTAACATCATAATTCTAACATGCTGAGTGGGCTGAGGCTCGTGTGGGAAGAGCTGCTCCCTGAGCAGGACATGTAGGCCCACAGGGGACTCAGCGCAGGGACCTGCTCCAAGGTCCCTCAGGATTGAGGGGGCACAGACTGCTCATTGCCTAGTCTCCCACTATTTGCAGTCAGAACCACTCAGTCCTGATGCACTTCCTGATGGCTCCTTTGCAGTCCCAAACTCAGGAACCAGATGGATGCAGAACATGAAATAACACTCCAGTTCCCAGACTCGTTTCATACGGTGCCCACCACCCAAGCTCAGGACCATGTGGATCTGGGTGTGGAGGGATGTCTGGTAAACCTAATCCCAGCAAGGCCCCATTGTCCCTGCTCCCCAAAGGTGGCTCCAGACCTCAGAGGCCAAACCACAGCACGCCATAGAGCAGGCAAGCCCACCCTCCACTTACCTCTCTCTGGGCAATGGCTTGGGCTCAGGGCGGATGGCAGCCATGGACAGAGGTGCTTGCCGGGAAGGAGACGAGAAGTTCAGGTCCAAGGAGCCTGCCTTCCTGTGCAGAGGCTCCATCCCCATGGCGCCCTGCATCTCGCTCTCTATGGGACAGGACCCTGCCCTTCCATGGATGGACAGTGAGGACACTTCGGGGCCCACTGCGCCCTGGAGCAGGGCGTCCACGGCCACCTGGGGGTCGTGAGTTGGAGACACAGATGGTGGGGAGCGTGACTTCTTCTTGGTGGATGCTCCGGCCAGAAGCTTCAGGAGCCCGCTCTTCTTCTCTTTCTGGGGAGACACACAAGATGGAAAGCAAACAGGTGAATGCTTCCCAACATCCTTGCTGTCAGCAATTGCAGAATGCATTCTCCTATGTGGAACTTTATTTTTTAATTTCTTATTTTTTCAGAGACAAAAGACTTTGCCACTCACAGCAACCAGCCAGAGTACCAGCATTTTCTTGCACCAGTTCCCTGAACCCCATTCCCCACAGGGTGAAGCAATGAGGGCCAGGTGACGTTCGCAGGCACACCAGGCTGTGTTAAAGCAGAGGACCAGGAGCTTTGGGAGACTGAATCCTCTCTACTGGACTGTGAGGATGCTGGTCCTCTGCTCTGGAGTCAGGCAGTAAGCACACTTGCTCTTTGCTTTGAAGAGAGACATTATTTCTATTCTCCAAGGCTGGTGCCTACATAGACATCTTGAAAAGACAGGCCAGCAGACGGCATCTCAGTTATAAATGGGTGGAAAGGTGAGAGATCCATGGAGAATGATTCCATTGGGAAACTTTAAAGATAACCTTGTAAAGTGGCTCAGAGGATGAAAACAAAGCTAAGACTGAAAGCTCATCCAGGCTGGGCATGGTGGCTCATGCCTGTAATCCCAACACTATGGGAGGCCAAGGTGGGCAGATCACTTGAGGTCAGGTAGGTTCAAGACCAGCTTGGCCAGCATGGCAGAACTCCATCTCTACTAAAAATACAAAAATTAGCTGAGTGTGGTGGCATGCGCCTGTAGTCTCAGCTACTAAGGAGGCTGAGGTGGGAGAATCACCCGAACCCAGGAGGCAGAGGTTGCAGTGAGCCAAGATCACACCACTGCACTCTAGCCTGGGTGACAGAGTGAGACTCCATCTCAAAAAAAAAAAAGAAAGAAAGAAAGAAAGAAAGAAAGAAAGAAAGAAAGAAAGAAAGAAAAAGAGAGAAAGCTCGTGCAACTCTTGTTTTCCTTTCTCTTCCAAAATGTGGCAGAAAAGTCCAAAATAGGCCCCGAGGCCCCGAGGGCAGGCTGGCGGAGCCATTCTCAGAGGAGGACGTTGCTGATGGGCCATCCCCAACAACACAGCCCTCTCCGTCACGGGACCCTGGCCAAGCCTGGCAATGTCATTGTCTGTGTAGAAGAACCAGCAATAAATGTCATCTGCTTTCCTTTCCCCAGCTCTTCTAAGTGGACTTTGTAGGACAGGTGACATGGTTCCCAATGGGACTTCACATGAGGCCCAAGCCACACTGTGGTCTGGGTGTCTAAGAGCACAACCGCTCAAGCCCCAGCCAAGCTCCCCCAGGCCACATGCCTAGACTGCTCCTGCAGTGGTGCCAGAGTCTGGGGGCCTGTGCCCATGGGACACTGCTTAGTGCCCGGTGAAGGCTGTCCACCAGGTAAGGTGTCTAAAGCGGCCATCCCCAATACCCTTGGTGACCAGCATTTGTTCCACTGTATTCACTAATCCCACTGCATTTAGAGCCGGTGCCCCCAGGCCGCTGCTGCTTCCACAACACAGAGGGAAGGAGACCCAAGGAGGGTGTGCCCCGGACAAGTGTGGATCTCCTCTCACAGGTTTCAGAGTGAAAACCCAGCCCCTACCCCAACTGCCCAAGTCTTGGCCTTTGCCCCAGCTTTTCTCAATGTGTTTCCTCTGAGGCTGGACTCATTCTGGAGTCGGCTGTTTCTGTTTTCAGGCTGACGGTCCATCGGGGAGTTCTGGGCAATTTCAGGGCCAGGAGGAAGAGGCAGCCCAGCAACGGGCCATGCAGCCTGGGGATCCAGACACTTGACTCCACTACTGGGTTTGCAGCTCCACAGTCTATCTCCCCTCTGCCTCACTCTCCCTCCAGTAACTTCCTGAAGGTCTTGTGCATCCTGCCAGGCCCTGGAGGTTGTGGGCAATGGAAAACAGCCTAGAGCAAATTGGGTAGACATGGATTTCATTGCAGCCCACCACATGCTGGGGCTCAAAGTGTGGTGTTTCCTGAGTCTAGTTCTCAGAGAACCCTTGTTGGTGGCACAACTTGAGGGAAAGTGTTCCCAGGAACACACACTGGGTACTGCTTGGGTAGAAACTAGAACACAAAAGAAGAAACAGTGAGGGGTCGGGGGCAGAACCCTGGGATCTGAGTGGAGTGCCTGGGGGCAGGGAGTGAGAAGGCTTGTTCAGGCCAGGATGTGGGCAGGGCACGAGGCCTGGGGGCAGGGGACCCAGCAGCTGGGCCAGTCAGCCCCTCCACAGTCCAGAAAGGAAAGAACTGCTGTGTCTGGGGTGGGAACCAGCTTCCCAGGAGGACTGGACCCATAGCAGGGCTTCTTGGCGGAAGGGGGTGACCTTGCCCCAGGGGACAGGTGGCAATGTCTGAAGACATCTGGGCTGTCACAACTCAGGGGTGCCACTGGCATCTGGTAGGCAGATGCCAGGGATGTTGCTAAACCTTCCTCAATGCCAGGGAAACCCCCATGGCAGGGTTATCTGGCCTCAAATGTCACCAGTGCTGAGGCTGGGATCCCTAGGTCACAAGGACAGCAGGGCAGGATACAGGGACAGAAGCCAGGCCTGCTTGGGGTGTCCCGGCAGAGCCCACTCTGCAGGCTCTGGGGCTGCTGGCTACTCCTCCCCTCCTGACAGGCAGGAGACCTGGAGGGCCTTGCATTGCCCAGAGGAAAAGGAATTAGCCTTTCTCTGCCCACCTTTTTCTCCTCTTCCCCTGAAGGGGCCTGGTGGCTGTTAAGCCCCTTCTAAGCTCCCCTCTAAAATCAAAGCCTTCGGAGGGCAGGGGCTGGTTTGTTTTGTTCACTGCAGTATTCCCACCAGCAACTAGCCCGGTGCTGAGAACACAACAGGCATTCAGCACTTGTTTGCTGAATGAACTGCGTCCAGCTGAGGGCTATCGGGACCCTCGAGGAGAGACCTTCTGGCCCTTGAGGAGAGAGAGACTCAGTGGACAGATGCTTGCTCCCAGGGCACGGTGGGTCCTGTGGGCCTCGATGTGGGTGCAGTGGAGCTGGAGAGGCCGAGGCCTTGCTGCCTCACCACCCAGCCGCTGAGAGTGTCTGCAGCCAGGCCCAGCCTTAGCTGTCTGCTTTGGAAAGGGTGGGGTGCATAAATGTGATGGATAATTTTCCTGTCTGAATCCTCCAAGATTAAATAAACTGAACACTTAATTAACTTGGAAAAATGCTGATGTCATGGCTGGAAAACCCTCTCCAAAATGTCCTCCTTTCAGGACAGAATTCTGCTAATTCCTTAAGCATCAGTTATTACCAATCACTGTGGAATTCCCAGTACTAACAATCATCACATTCATGGAATCCATGCAATATGGAGGTAGATGGTCCAGGCACTTCCCTGGTGGTGGTCCCGTATGAGGCAGGAAAGAATTAGCCAATGGACGATTTGCATGTGGAGGGAAAGGCTCACGGATTGATTCTGGGGACAACATCGTGGGGGGCAAGAGGTTTTAGAGGATACAATTTAGAGTTGATCTGGGCTGAAAGATTTTGTTACGGAATGATGAATTTGCTGGGTTTCTCCTGGGACTGGGAGTAAATGAGCAATGTTCACAAGCCCATTGGGATGTGGATTTGGCATCCCCGTTACGTTTTCCTGACTGCTTTCTTCTGCAAATGTTCCCCCTAGCACTCTGCTGTTTCCATCTGTGGCTTGCACTCCCCTGTGCTGGAGGGATCACTTTCCATTCCAATGACCCTTCTGGATGGCCAGGCTCCAATCAGTTCAGTCTTGCAGGGAGAAAACCAGACAGCCTGATCTGTTAGGAACAAAACATCTCCTTTGCTCTGAAATGTCCTGGCCTGGGAGGGACACAAATCTGCTGAGAAAGGTGCACTGGTCCTTCCCCGACAGAAGTCATGGGCTCCTGTCACCCCACTGGGATGTCCCTCTTCTGGAAGGCTTTCCCCACCACCCAGTGCCCTCAGCCGGCCCAGCTTCACCCTCCCCTTCCTCTATCACATCCTGCCAACCACACTGCTGTATGCAGATCCTGTGGGTGTGGCGAAGGCCCGGCTCCATGTCCCACCACCTGCGTTTTGTCTCTGCACCTTTGGAAGGGTACCATCTGCCTTGCTGATCTGCTGAGATGACATATATAGGAGCACTTTTAAAGAACTAATGATCTTACCAATATCTGGTGATTATGTTGCTGTTTTTATATCATGTTTACTCATCTCTGAATATTAAATAGTTTACGAAATACCTAGGGCCTAGTTAGTTCCCAATATATTTTTGTCAAATGAATAAAATGAGATTCCTATCCAAGACCTCCACCTGCCTGTGGAACTACCGAGGGTCTCTCAGCTCTCCAACTCTGTATACAAAGAACCAATCTGGGAGTTTCACAGAATGTAAAATGTGGGCCCCACCCCCAAAGATTCTGCTTCTGTGGGTCTGAAATGAGGATCAAAAAATGATTCTGATACAGAATGCAGGAAGTGATCAATTAGAAGTCAATGGTTGGCGTGCAACTCAGTAAGTGATTTCCAGATGACAAACAGTGATGTCAAGACATACAGAAGGGGCCAGCTGCCTGGGAAGGTGATGAAAGAAGGTTACTGAGGATTACTGACACCTACTCAGTGCCCCTGCCAGGGACACACATGAGTTGAAAGCAGGGCTCTATGGTGCTGGACTTCTGGCTGGAGCACACACACTGATTCTGTGGGCCTGAGCTGTCCGGCTGGCTCCAGGGGAGCCCCCAACTTCCCAGACACACGGTGAGAAGTCAGGTGCAGGTAGGTGTATGGGAGATAGAAGGCCAGGGACTGGAGGCCTGCGATGAGGCTCTGCTGCTGTCCTGGCTCTCAAGAGCTAGGTGTGAAAGCATCCCTCTGCCCAGGCATGGAACACTGTCATGTTAGAGAAGGGAGAGCTTATGAGTTATATCCAGAAAAAAAGCCACGTGTGTGTGTGTGTCTGCTTACACACTCACACTTACACACACAGCCTGAAGTCAAGTTGTACTCCACTTTAAAGAATTATCTGAAAATGTGATATTTAAAAAGGAGAAATTTGAAGGCGTTTATTCATACTACACTCTATACAGGAAAACTATAAAACATTATATAAATGGTAAAGTAATAGAGTTTTTTTGTTATGATTAAGATGGGGGCCTCTCCAGGGGCCTTGACTGTTTAATAGAACATTAATAGAAAAACTTGGCAAGAGCAACTGAAAGCTTAAATTAAGATTCAGCGTCAGTTAAAGGTCAATCAAAAGTTATAGAAAATTGTCTCTAAAATTGTAAGGAGCCAAAGAGAATACAATTTGATTTGCAAAAAGCAACATTAAACAGAGATAAAAGTCATTTCATTAAAATGGGGTAAACCTGCGCCTGTGACCCGTAAGGCAACATTTATCCAGTCGCCTCCTTGATTAAGCCATGTTGCGGGCAGTGGCTGTGCCACCACTTCTCTCAGACAGATCTTCATTCTCTTTGTCTCAGGCAATATTTAACATCGTTTACACGGGTTGGGCACACGCCAAACACTGGGTCAGGTACAATGGGAAGTGGACAGAAATGGACTCAATTTGCAAAGTTAGCCATAATAGCTCACGAGAACCTCAATCTGCAGAACCCCAAACTGCAGATGCAGATGGGTTACATATGCTTTTCAGTACCAGGAGGGGAGCTACAAACCAACCAGCTTTGGGAACAAAGGATTGAACAAAATCACACACTTTAACTCCACCCAGTGTACCCAAAGGCATTTTTGTGAGCTGAGACCTGGGAGATGGTGGTCACTAGGTAGAGATGTCCAGACACACTGGATCCTCGGTGGCCTGGGAGCACCTGCAGACGGTCCTGGGAAAGCACAGAAATAAACAGGGCCTCGAATGTTGATACTGGGTCCCGGGGCAGGCAGGATCAGAGGGAGACAGGGCAGTATTTGAGTTTTGTTATACGCTTTTCTGTTATTTGACTTATTGCATCACATGTGTGTTTCCTTTTAATTTAAGAGGGGAAAAATAAAAAGGAGAAAGTTGCAATGTTTTGTTTCGAAACTAATGGTACTAGATATGATGGACCAGGGGAGAGCTGCTGTTGATTAGCTGACAGGGCAGAAGGCAACTCCACAGGAGGGAGTGGGCCTCAAGATCTGGGCTGATACAGGGGCAATGAAAAGGCCTGGGCTCGTGGGCAACATGGCCCAGGGGAGTGGTCAGAGGTGTGGAACAGGTAGATCTAGCAAAAAGCAGGTGTAGGCCACAGTGTGGATGGGTCATGAGCTGAGGTGCCTAGTGAGGTAAGGAAGGCTGGAGAATGGCTGGATGCGGTGGCTCATGCCTGTAATCCCAGCTCTTTGGGAGGCCAAGGTGGGCAGATCACCTGAGGTCAGATCACCAGCCTTGTCAACATGGTGAAACCCCATCTCTACTAAAAATGTGAGCATTAGCTGGGTGTGGTGGCGGATGCCTGTAATCCCAGGTATTCTCCTGCTGGGGCAGGAGAATAGCTTCAATCCAGAAAGCAGAGGTTGCAGTGAGCTGATATCATGCCACTGCACTCCAGCCTGGGCAACATAGGGAGACTCCATCTCAAAAACAACAACAACAAGAAAGGCCAGAGGATGGCACACCTTGGTGCCTCTAGGGCCAACTGAGGAGCCTCAAGTTGTCTGCTGGATGCTGGGAGCATCCAAGAAGCTGTGATGGAGGTGGAGGCACGGGGATGGAGCGGCTGGTGGGGCACTTGAAGGTCGCATAGTGAGCCAGATGTGGTGGCCCTGGCTGCAGAGGTGCTTCTGAGGAGCCAAGCCAGCTGAGTGGGGGATGACAGGGCTGCTGATGGAGACAATTACAAGAGGAGTTTACAAGGAAAGCAACCCCGGAACCTGCAGCCTGGGGAGGCGACAGGCATGGACACAGCAGGTCACGGGACTGTGACCTCATGTGGCCCAGCTGGGTGGCAGCCACAAGAATGTGCTCTGTGCCTGCACGGCTGGGGACTCCTTTGTGTGTCCAGCCTTGACTTTGTACCAAACTCTATGCGAATTCCCACCCTCTAGTAATCTGTTGAGTAACATCAGTATTTTGGCAGACACAACAGATAGAAAGTCAAAGGAAGTAAAATGAGCTGAGAAAGATGGTCAAATAGTTCTCAGATGCCACCTCAACCCATAAGCAGTCAGGAAAACAGGCAGCAGGTACCAAGGTCCTGCAGGGAGGCCTGGCTCAGAGAAGGGAGCACCTTTCCTTCCTGGGTGGGACATCCAGGAAGCAGCAGGCAAGGCTGGAACCTGGCCAGAGGCCTGGGACACATGAGAGGCATGGCTGAGGCTGGCAGGAAATTTTAGACATTCAGAAAAAAGCAACACGGACTTATCTTTGTTGAGTCTGGCTCTTGGGCTACAAGTTATACTTGGAAGATTTTTGATTATTATTGTATGTTTGGAAAATTTCCTATCAGAGATGGAGAAAAGGTAATTAAAAGCTGTGCTCTGCTAACATTTTAATGGGGAAAGGGCACCTCTCTGATTATGCTGAAAACAGTTACTGGAAGAGCACAGGAGAGTTTATAACAATATAAATATGTGATGCATTTTCAGAGACGGCAGAGGAAGAGAAGATCCGCAATGAATAATGGGAAGAAGTGAACGAGCTAATTAAAAGAAACAGAAAAATTGTGCACCAGCTATTGGGTATTTTAAACATTAACATGTGTCTTCAAAAATGCTGCCCTTGCCAAAGACAAAAGATGAAGAAAATCAGTTCATGAAAATAGCAGGGACCAGGAGGCGGCAGCCAGTGAATGCTGAGCTACTGTGCTTCTCCAGCTTGCTTTTGGTGAAAGACGTGACCGCTGCATTGTGCAGCTCTCTTGCTTTCATCAGTGGTGAAGCAGTTGTTCCCTGCCCTTCATCTTGCAGAGGAGGAAGGAGCTGGGGGCCAGCAGGGACAGGGGGCTTAGGGCATCTTTGTCCTTGGAAGCTGAGCCCTGGGCATCAGAATCACCACCATTTACTGCACTGAAAACAATGGCGAAGAGCAAAATGAACACTGCTGTCCCCCTCTTCAGGGTCATGGCCCTGGGCTGGGCGCAAGAGTGCATTTGGATGACCAGCCAAGTTCGTCACGGTGTGAGGGAGCTCTTGAAGCAAAAGAGATTGACTCCCTGAGGAACTTCAAGAAGATAAACAGCCGGCGTGGTGTTCTGCGGGAAGTGCGTGATGCTGTGACAGCTTTGGCGACAGATGGAGCTGGGTGTCCCTGGCATTTATTAGTTGGCTGATCTTGAACAAGTTCCTGAACTGCCCTTTGCCCTACTTCCCTCATATGTAAAATGGACTGCATAATTATCTAAATATAATGATAATTATTACTATACTGGGACCTATTTCTTGAGAGCTGACTATGAGCTGGCACTGTCCTAAGTCTTGTCCACACATTCATTCACTGAATTCTCAAAGCAGCCCTGAAGAAAAAACAGCCTCTGAGAGGCTAAACAAGAGACACGGGATCACCAACCCAAAAGCAGCAGAAGCCACATTCGAACCCAGGACTTGCTGAGGCCAAATTTTAACTGTGGCTTTAATGCCTCATCATGAAAATTAAGTAAGGTAATACATGTAATCCCAGTATGGCATTCAGTAACTGGAAGGCACCCCTACAATGCACTGTTGAGATCTGTGTCTGTTTCAGTCATTCTGTAGGTATTTATGAGGCATTTACATAAAATCACCATTACCAAACCGCAGCAGTAATTCTGTGATGATAAAACAGTGGCTTGGTCAATTGCTTATCAACCTTGTGAGCCAGGCAGGCACCTCATTTCTCTGGGCTTCTTCAAGACAGGATTCTCCTGGTAGCAGTCATCATGGTGCAGAAGGGAGGCTGAGGAGTGACATCTGCAGAGCACACAGAACAGTGTCTGCACTTAATGTGCTCTTTGTAAGCGGCAACTGTTTTGGAGGCACTGGGAGGCAGAGCCTGCCAGCCACGTGTCCAGCCCATCGGCCACTTTCATTTCCTGTTAGCACAAGCCTGAGTGGAGGGATGAATGCATGTCCAGCTATTTGCTCAAAAGGGAAGACGCAATGGGACTAGACAGCCAGCTACGCATCTAAGGCCTTCTGGAAACTTCCCGAGCAATAACAGGCTGAGAAGGTTCTCCAAGTCCTGAAACAGCCAGCCTTGACCAGTCACTGAGAACATCGCAGAAGCTCCAAACTGGAGGAAACACCCCAGTCTCTGGCCTGTGGGCAGGAACGCTGCCAGAAGCATAGCCGCCATAAACTTGTTTTCCCATATTTTGCTCAAACTGAGTTTGCTGAGTGGAAAGCACAGGTGCACCCTCCAGCTGCCAGCAAACACAGCAACTGCGGTGACGGCATGGTGACTGGAACTTGAGCACAGGGAGAGATCCGCGTGAGGGGCCCCTCACTACCCAACCTGATGTCTGCAGGGCCCTGGCCTCCCTTTCACTTCCCTATCGAGATATTCCCCTCTCATGGGTTTCTGGACACATCTTAGGGTTTCTTCTCCTCCCTTTCTGAACAGCTGTCAGGTTCTTTTTGGCAGCACCAGGTGGGAAATGCCCCTCAGGTTCCCTGTCCCTCTGTTTCCCTGTCAGTGTCCTCTCGGCCTGAAGCAATGACACAGCTCGGCTCTTCAGTTCTCCCTTCCATGGCTGAAGTATCTCTAACCCAACTCTCCAGTGAGGCCAGGCCTTTTATCTGCAGCTTCTTCTAGACCTTCTTTTAAGACAGAAACCACACCAATCAAACCATCCAGACGCTCCAGGCTGCAAGCTAGAGAACAGGGAACTGCCCTCCACAAGGCCCCAGCTAGAGAGAGCTGGAGGTCATGTCCTTGGTCCCTGTGCCCAGGCAAGCAGCCAGATGAGCCCAGAGGATCGAGGAGCAGAGGAGAGAAGTGAGGCGGAGACAGGGTGGAGCCTGCATCCAGCGTGAGGCGGAGAGGGGGGAGCCTGCATCCATCCACATGCCAGTTCAGCGCTGTTCATCTCTGTCCTCCTCCTCCCAGAGGGCTGCAGAGAGCATCCCATGGCTGCTTAGGATGACCTCTACCCTAGGAGACTTCCTGAGTGACAGGTGTTGGCTGCCCCAAGATGTTAATTCAGCAGGTCTGATGTCACCTCCCTATGAGCTTGGCACCCTCAGGATTAACAGAGGCTGGTGTCTGGACTCCTCCCCTTGTTACTCTCCTTTTCTCAGCCTCATGGTCATCTTAGCTGGCTTTACTACTCACGAGCCCTGCGCCCGTGAACTGATGCTTTATGTTTTCTGTTCAGTTCGCCTATCTGTAAGCTGGGGATAGTGACAGCACCTGCCATAGAGGGTGGCTGTGGGGATGAAACGTGGGGCTCAAGTGCCGCGCACCTGGGAGATGCCACCTTGACTGCTCTGGCCATCTACAGGGTTACGGCACAGACGTTTAGTGCCGCAGATGTTGGACACAGTGCCTTCTTTTCTGAGAGCAGATGTCTTCATGTGGGTGATATACAAGTGTTACTGTCTCGTTATGCTGGAAAAGAAAGTATTACCTCTCAGCTAAAGGAAAAGTGCCAGGATAGGGTCTTTTCCTCTAGACAATGGTCCTCAATCCACAGCAGGGTTGAAGTCACTGCTTCCCTCAGGCTGCGGTGGCCTCAAGGGACGTTTATCAATGGGCTGCAGAGGGGCTGTCAGCAAAACGGGGCTGAGCTGGAGCAAGAGCTCCAGGGAGATTCTCGTGTCTCGGGGCTGTGGGTGGGTTAGGTGCTGCTGCGGAAGGCACCGAAGGCAGTGAGTCCTGGGGTCTTCATCAGAGGTCTGTGGATGGTTTGGGGAGGTTTGTGAAACCCGCAGAATTGCAAAGTTGAGAGCAATGTGGATAACTGGCTTTTAGCAGGTTCACAAGGGGCTTCATTCCCTCCTTCCTAACATTAAGAAAATGATCATTTAATTCATTTTTTAAAAATGGGGAGACAAAGGTGCAGGACTCCACCTGTGGGAGTACAGCCCTGACCCCGGCCCTGGGCTGCGGAACCCTGTACGGGCACGCCTGGCCCTGCTCCAGCCACTGCTTCCTCTGCCCATGAGGCCAGTGGGAGCTGGACATCCTGACTCCCCAGGGAGAACAGACAGAGTGGAACTTATTTTCACACTTAATTAGCAAGTACCAAACTGGAGGCAGCTGTGCCAGACAAGAAATGTTCCTACTGAACTCAAGAAAAGAGTGATAGGTCACAGAGCTAAAAGGGGACCTTAGATCATTAGCAAATTGTATTTTCTAAATACAGCCACAACACTATCTCTTCATTCACTAGCCCTCCTCTACAAAGAGATTTTGGCAGTCCCCCAATTAAGTCACAGGACAGTGTCCCTACCCTGTGTGCTGGGCAGACCTCTGTGACATCCTCCATAAGCAGGGCTCAGGGAGATGCCACTGCATGACCCTGAGGCAAGGTCAAGGGCAGGCCATGCACTCACTCTCGGAACCCAGTCGCCACGTTGCAAGGAAGCCCATGCTGTCCACATTGAGAAGCATGTGCTGGTGCTCTGACCTGCAGACCGGCCAAGGTTCCAGCCCGCAGCCAATGCTACCCGCCAGACATACAAGCCAGCCCACCTCCAGGAAGCTGCAGCTTCTGCCAGCAAATCTCAAAACCTACAGGTCCTCTCAGCTAAGGCACAAATGTGGTGGACAGAGACAGCCTTCCTGTCACACCCAGCCCCAATTCCCAGCTCACAGGATCCCTGAGTTTCACAGAGACTGTTGTTTCAAGCACTGTGTTTTGAGGTGATTTGTTATGCAGCAAAAGTAACAGGAGCGGGTTTCATTCTGACCTCTCATGAGCTTCCCAGTGCTAGACCCAACCCGTACGATAAGACCGTCGCATGGCCTCTGAGCATGAAGATCTGACTTATGAGCTCAGACTCTCCCCTCTCTCTCCCCTACCACACTGTATTTTTGATAAACAAGTGTGGGATGGAAAAATGAAAGCACATCCCAACAAACTTCTTAGGAAAAGTTGACAGAAATACTGGAAGCATGTATAATTGTAGGCATACCAGACATCCAAAAAATAGAGAATTCTGCAAGGAAAAATGCCAAGGACTGAACCTCAGTATATTTTCACTGGAAGCCTGAAGACATCTAGATAACCGAATATGATCAAACAATCACAGGGTCGTAAAAGCCAACAAGATACCATCTCACACTGATGGGGTGTTTAGAAACTGGAAGGCCCAACTTGATTTAAAGGCGTAACTGGGAATTAAGGAAGAAGGATTTTACTCAGAGGACACATTTTGAGACAGCCCAGGGAATCCAAACCATGCAAGTTTGAATGTATCACAGAGACAGCTAGACGGCTTTATGGGAACTGACAGAGAGAAGGAATGAAAAATACAGTGGGAGCCAGAGCTGAAGTGTGAAATTTAACAAGGCCTTTAGGTCATAAAATGCCTTAGAATCGCCTGCCCCAAAGGCTGCCTCCAATTAGGTAGCTCCTATCCTGCTGCAGAGCTCAGGGCCCTTGGCAGGGCCCCTTCTTCTCTGTGGTGGACAGGACACTCAGAGACCTCCCCCACAGGGTCTCTCTCAGCTTTCTAATCATTCCAGAAATATTTCATGAGCAGGGTGGAGAGGCGAGGGCAGGGCAGGCTGCTTCCTGCAGATCCACACCAAGAACGTGGGGCTGCTGTGTTTGAATGCCCATGTTCCCCAAATTCACATCAACCCCATCTCCAGAGTGACAGCCTTATGAGGTGGGGTCTTTGGGGGATGACTGGGTCTTGAGGGCAGATTCTCATGAATGGAATTAGTGTCCTCAGAAAAGAGGCCCCAAAGAGCTCCCATGCCCTGCTGACCATGTGAGGACATGGGGAGAAGGCGCTGTCTATGTACCAGAAGCCAGTCCTCACCAGACCCGAATTTATGCTGCCTGGATCTCAGACTTACGGCCCACAGAACTGTGGGAAATCACTTCCTGTTGCTGACACCCTGCCCCACCTCCTAACACACATACACACACACACACACACCCATCTGTGGCATTTTGTTCCAGCAGCTCAAGGGACTACAACAGGTGCTATGACCCCAATCCCTTTAAGTGCCCTCTTCCCGCTGGGAGAGGCTCTCCTAGTCTCACCCCAGTATGTGTCTGACTGGAGGGGGCCTCTCAACCCATGGCTGGGAGAACTCTATACCCTTTTTGGGACTTTGAGGTTGAGTTGGGGAGATAAAGATGAAGGAGCCTCCAAGGACAGTGGGTGCAGGGAATGAATGAGTGTGGTGGTCCCATATGCCTCTCCCTTTTTTCATGGAGGGAGAGAGTGGCGTGGTCTTTGGGCGTGAAGGCTGTGCCAGTGCAGGAACGGGGACTGATTTCCTCCCCTCTGGGCCAGTTCTTGACAGTCACAACGTGAGGGTGTGCAACCCAGGGGGCAGGGTGCAGTAAGCTTCAAGGATTTCCAGTTTTCCTAGGCCCACGGTCATTCAGGCCAATTGTCAGAGGTGTTTGAACCACAGCTACTCCATCTTGAATAGGGGCTGGGTAAAATGAGGCTGAGACCTACTGGGCTGCATTGCCAGACAGTTAAGGCATTCTAAGTCACAGGAGGTCAGCACAAGGTACAGGCCATGAAGACCCTGCTGATAATACAGGCTGCAGTAAAGAAGCCGGCTAAATCCCACCACAACCAAGGTGGTGATGAGAGTGACTTCTGCATGTCCTCACTGCTACACTCCCATTAGCACCATGATGGTTTACCAATGCCAATCCAGAAGTTACTCTATATGGTCCAATAAGGCGAGGTATGAATAATCCACCCTTTATTTAGCTTATCATCAAGAAATAACCATAAAAATGGTCAACCCGCAGTCGTCAGGGCTGCCGCCTATGGAACAGCCATTCTTCTATTCCTTTACTTTCCTAACAAACTTGCTTTCACTTTACAGACTCACCCTAAATTCTTTTTTGCGCAAGACCCTAGAACCCTCTCTTGAGGTCTGGATTAGGACCCTTTTTCTGTAACACGATCACTTCATAACCATGTGTTTGAGGATCACGGAGAGTCCAAGAACTTTAAAGGAAAATCCAGTATCTTTTAGCCTTTGACATGGTAAAGCCAGGCTTCACCTGAAGGTCCAAATATCTTGTGTACTAGACCTCATTGTATGCACTGTCTGAAGAATTCAATGGGATTTGAGTACCACTACCTCCCTTAGAGCATACTCAGTACCTCACCTTGGGATTAGGCACAATTGTTAAAGGACTGACACACACATTATCTCATTTGATCCTCATTCGAGCCCCATGGGGCACTGTGCCCGCAACCCCGCTGTGTCCTGAGAAGGTCGTGGTGCTGCAGGGTGCTAGCAGGGGGGCAGGGCTGAGTGGAGGATGCAGATAACAGCTTATCTCCTGTAGGGCCTTCTCCAGCCTTTGCTATGCTAATAAGCACATTTTAAAGAAGTTCATCTTATTTTGGTAAGAACTCTTAACCTGAGATCGGCCCTCTTGCAAGTTTCTAAGTGTACAGTACAGTATTCCCGACTCTGGGCACAGCCGATCTCCAGGACTTACTGATCGTCAGGCACACAGTTCCAGCTGAGCAAGAAGAGTCAGCTCCAGGGAGCTAAATTTCACCGCAGGAAGTTTTTTGGTCGGCCTAAGGCTCTTTTGTTGATGAAGGTGAAACTTCTGAAGATTTGGAAAGAGAAATGAGTTGCTTAAGGTAATCAATACCAGCATAGCCCAGGGCAAAGCCAGCCGGGTCCCAGGGTGCTGACACTCACTGTTTCAGAGGAACCGGGAATTCAACAGGGCGATTCTGCCCCGGAGGAGCCATTTGGCAACATTTGGAGATATTTTCAGCTGTCACGGGTGCGGTGCAGCAGTGGGCTACTGGCATCCACAGGGGAGAAATCGGGGTGCTGCTCAACAGCCTACAATGCAGAGGATGGTCCTCAAAACAGAGGGTTATCTGGCTCTCATAATGCCAAGGTTGAGAAGCCCTGGCTACAGGGCAGGTGTCAGGCTCTGTGGCATGTGTCCCTGTCCCTGCACATAGCCAACTATGATGCAGAAGTTGGTGGGTGGCTTCAGTGCTCTAGGCTGCCTCTCGGCCCATTCATCTCCCAGCTTTTGCTTTAAGAACTAAGAAGCTGCAGGTACTAAATTCTGAAGAGCTCCTGGGAGGCAGGGAGACTGGTAGCCAATTTGTGTGGGTTTGCTTTGGAGCGTGAGGAGATGGAGGAGGAAGAGTCAGTTTGGCAGACACAATGGTCCTGTAGCCCTTGGAGATTTAAAGCAACACACGCTGGACGCAGAGATTACAGGCTCACACCTATAATCTCAGCATTTTGAGGCCCGTGGATTATGAGGTTGAGATTGAGACCATCCTGGTCAATGTGGTGAAACCACATTTCTACTAAAAATACAAAAAATTATCTGGGCATGGTGGTGTGCGCCTGTAGTCCCAGCTACGCAGGAGGCTGAGGCAGGAGAATCACTTGAACCCAGGAGGTGGAGGTTGCAGTAAGCTGAGATCACACCACTGCACTCTAGATTGGCGACAGAGCGAGACTCCCTCTCAAAAAAAAAAAAAAAGAAAAAAAAACCGATATCACTGAAAGATGCTATTTTAATGTCTGTGATTCAGGGAGGGGTGCTGCCCTTCCCAGGCTGGCTCTGGAGGGTTGCTGGACTATGCATGAGTGTAGAGTTTGGTGCACACAGGGCACTGGCCCTAGGCATTGCTATCAGTCCTGCTGTGCTTCCTGTCCCTGGGTGTGCAGAGCCTCAGGTCGTTAGAACCATCTGGCCCTGCCCCGCAGTTTCCTGTGATGGCAGTGAAGTATCTGTGATGCTTTAGAGAAAGGCAAGGGGCTGGCCCGATGCTGTCCAGGGCAGGCCAGTGGGAAGCTTCTGGAATTTCACCTGCATTCTCCTTCCCTGCCTGACCTGGGTAGGTCTGGAGCAGGGACACTGAGCCTGTGGCTATAAGCCCTGTGCAGTTCTGACTATAATCCCAGCCTCAGGCCAACTGAGGGCCTCATACTGCTGCCAACTGTCCCCAGGAATCATGGCCTGCTCTGGACTACCTAGGTTCCCATCAGCAGCGAGCTGTATCTGCACTGGAAACATCCACTCCCTCTCCCAGAGCTCTGTTAGATGCGGCTAGCTCATACAGCCCAACGGCTCACAGAAACCCACAGGGGTTTCTCTTCTCAAAGAGTCTGACACATAACTACTGTCTGACTCAAAACTTCAGCTCTTCCTCCCACTGCTGAAAGGACAGCAACAGATGAATGCGCCCACACCCACCTCCCCCTCCCTAGAGAGCCACTGCATAGCCTGCACCTCCCACACACAGGTATGTGCTCTTGTGCAGGTGCGGCCGAGCTTCCCTGGCCACCTGTGTCTTCTCAACACCTGCCACCTTCCTCAGCTTGGCCCAGACTGTGCATCAAATGGAAGCCATGAACCCCAAAACCAAAGGTGAGGAGGCCACACAGAGGCACAGAAAGTCTCCAGCACCAAGGCCCATGTCATGATCTCACTGGTCTCCAGCACCTTCCAGGACAGAGTCTATAAAGACTTTCTACTCCTGTGGGAGGGCAGCATTACCCTAGGAGTGACGTCAGCACTGCTGATGATTGAGGGGCACAAGGAGAGCCGTTCAGGGACACCCCAGGAAAGAGACAGCCTGCGTCTAAGGTGGTAGCTGTGTGTGAGGGGCTCAGAGGCCTCTCAGGCTCAGTGCTAAAGGGGAGGAGGTAGCCTGGCGCAAGCAGGAGTGGGTGGGGTGGGTGGGTGGCTGAGTGAGCTAGGCACCGCAGCAGGACATGGCACGCTGCCTCCTCCCCCAACCTGGGACACATATCCTCCTGCATCCCTTCCCCTGAACGTTGTTTGTGCTTTAGGTTCCATTCAGAAACCATCTTCTCTGAATCCCGGACAAGCAGTTAGGGAGGGTATATTTCTCTCTCCCTCTTCTCTGTCACTCTGACCCTGGCATGGCTCTGTTGCTCAGGCACTCTTTATTGCCTATATCTGCTATTTCACCTCCCCCACAGCCTCCCCAAACACAATGCGGGCTCAGACCTCATTGTATGTGTCCTGATTTGGTGCCAAGTGCTGATGGGGGCCCCAGAGCACGCTCTATCCTGAACTCGATGTCAACTTGTGCTTGGTAAATGGCCACAAGCCTGGGCACAGCTGCCCATAGCCAAGAGGCTCCAGCTCTGCAGGGCCCAGCCCTGGCTGCAGGATCCCAGTGGTGCCCAGGCATAGAACGGGGACAGCCCAGGCTTGTGTGAGGCACTCGTTTGTCCAGGCAGAAAGCTACTTCCCTGGGAAAATCTATCACAGAGCTTCGCAAGAGTTAACTTGAGTTAATGCTGAGGGAGGATTAAATGCAGACCTCTCAGTTCTCTTCAGATTCCTTGGGACCCAGCATCTGAGAGACTGCAACACCATGTGACCCTGTCTCCTTGCCACCTCAGCCAACATACTATCTTTTCACTAAGATAGGAAAGGCCCCGCGAGTCAGGCAGAATTTATAGCATCACATTCATTCATTTAAAATTGCTTCAAAGGAGATTAGATCAAAGGGAGGACGGACAGAAATAAGAGGCTGGAGCAGCGCTGCCTGCCCTGGGATGTGTCTGAGTGTATCACGGCTCTATCCATTAGGATAACTTTGCCGTGTACTGGATTTCCGATGGGCCTCCAGCTGATTTTCTGTAGGACAAATACAACACAGTCATAAATTATTAGATCAAATGGAATGCATTCAGATGAAATCTCTGTAAAATTTGGCCTCCTTCTGAAGGATGTCTGGAATGAAACAGGAAAGATTAAACACACTATTATTTAGTCAGGTATGGCAAGCTCATATACTTCCTGAATTTTTTTTTAATGAAACAGATGGATGGAAATTGCTTCATCCAACCAGAAAGCAGCCGCAGGTTGGTTCATCGGTTGGATCAGGGTTTCTGAGGCAGTAGCCATGAATCAAAGCTCTTCTTTCCACAAACCCTTCGTGCTGGCTGCTGGCTTGCCAAGCCCTGTTGGGAAACCCCTAAGCTCTGCAGGATGGTTTGGATTTCCTCTTTCTGTACTTCTTAAGGAAGACTACTTCCAGGACACCCTGGTTGCACACTGGCCTGAGACCACCGAGAGTGCAGGTGAGAAGGGCCCGAGAGGTCCCTGGTTGCGTCTTCTCCTACCACTGTCTTGCTGGAGCAGCCCAGACCCTGGCCAGGCTGCACCTCCTTGCATAAATGCCGAGTTGAGCTTTTATCCCTGTCTGATTTTTAACTGGCGACTGTTCCTACATTTCTATAAAGAGCTGCCGCCATGAGGTCACAGGTGGTTGCTAATCACATTAAAATAATTAGGATGGGAATGTGAAACAAGTGGAGATATCAGAGTCCAGGTGCACACTGCTACAGGGCCAGGGCCACACAGTGCAGGGGACCTAGGACTGTGCTCCTCCCTGAATCGCCAATATAACCATATAGGAAAATGGCCTGCTTCAGACCAAGTTACATGAACTGCTGTGCACATAGCCCCTGCCTTCTAGAGAACTGCCAGGCATCTGCTCTCCCTGTATCTGCATAGTCTCAGCAAAGAGAGTGTGGAAAAAGTTTAACAAGACATGCCCCATGCAAAAAGGCAGGACAAGCTATCCAGGGCTGTGCGTTGGTCTCTCTCCTATGGCTAAGCTCTTGGGACCACCTTATTGAGTATGTGAGGCTGAGACAGCAAGGAGGTGAGTGGAAAAGAAAGAGACTTAGATCCCACCCCAGCATGTGTCCTTGAGCAGGCGGCGTGCACAGCAACCTCCTCACCCCTTAAATACAATGGTGTCTGGGTCTGCACGAGCTGTTGCAATAATAAATTTTGCCACTGACTGATGTGGTTTGGCTCTTGTGTTCCCACCCAAATCTCATCTAGCATTGTAATCCTCATGTGTCAAGGAGGGACCTGGAGGGAGGGGACTGGATCACGGGGACAATTTTTCCCACGCTGTTCTCATGATAGCGAGTGAGTTCTTGTGAGAGCCAACAGTTTTATGAGGGCTTTCCCCTTCACTTTCTCTTCTCTCTCCTGCCGCCTTGTGAAGAAGGTGCTTGCTTCCCCTTTGCCTTCTACCATGATTGTAAGTTTCCTGAGGCCTCCCTAAGTAAAACTGTGAGTAAATCAAACTCCTTTCTTTTATACATTACCCAGTCTCAGTTATTCTTTTCTTTTCTTTCTTTCTTTTTTTTTATATACAGTCTCACTCTGTCACTCAGGCTGGAGTGCAGTGAAGTGGTCTTGGCTCACTGCAACCTCCACCCTCTGGGTTCAATCCATTCTCCTGCCTCAGCCTCCCGAGTAGCTGGGATTATGGGCACCCGCCTCCACGCCCAACTAATTTTTGTGTTTTTAGTGGAGATGGGGTTTCACCATGTTGGCCAGGCTGGTCTTAAACTCTCAAGTGATCTGCCCGCCTTGGTCTCCCAAAGTGCTGGGATTACAGGCGTGAGCCTCTGCACCCGGCCTAGTCTCTGGTATTTCTTTATAGCAGTGTGAAAATGGACTAATTCTGCCTCAGGCAACAGAAGAGATTTCTTATCATGAAGGGGGAGGAATGAAATGTCAGCACCCTTTGTTTGCTCAGAGCTGACTTCCCTGTAAAGGGTATTTCTAATCTGTGGCCTGTGGAACAAGGGTGGCTGAGCCAAGGCCTCTGCTTCTTGCATGTCTGCACCTCTGGCTCTGCTACTTCTGTGATGACCTGTCCTCCACCAGCCCAGGCTGCAGCAGGCAAGCCACACACACCTTCATGCCTTGGCCTAAAGTCCCCTCCCAGCCTCACCAAAATGCTCTGGGCATCATCAGGAGCCCTGTCTCTTGGTTTCCAGGCACCCCACACATGGCACTATCAGAGCCAGTCCAGGGAGACTGGTGTAATTTCCTGTCCTCCTCCAGACCACCTTGTTCGCTCTGGCCTAGAGCACTGGGCCAGGACTTGTCCCAAAGTGGGTGCTCCATAAATATCTTGTTAAGTCACTGGATAAAAAATAAATGAATGACCAGAGGGCAACTGATGTCTCCCCAGATGTGCAATAAAGAACGGCAAATTCTGAGAACCAGCGACTGACAAGGTGCTTCCAGGGACTTGTTGAGATTCAGCAAAATTGTAAAAGATGATCTTACAGATGGGACAGGAGTCTACCCGAAATGCAAGCATGGATTTACACATGGCTAGAGCTGCAGGGTGCTGTGGGTCATCCTTCTAACTCCTATCACTTACTGCTGAGGAAATAAATCATTCCAAAGTAATCTCATCTCTTTTTGTGGTGAGGTCCCTGGAACCTTTGGTGAGGAAAGGAGACAGGGCCCTGCCACCCTGGAGGGGACAAGGAATCCTTGTGGTTGAGAATGTGGATTTGTCTTCATTAGCCACAAGACAGCTCAGTGCTTGAACAACACCAGGACAGGCTCAGCTAACCCTCAAACAGGATGCACGAATAGTAAAATGGTCAACACTAAATAATTCTAGCTCATAGAATCAAGCACATCCACTCATAGGTTCATTTAACAGCTCACATGTTTTGGAAAGTACTCTGAGAACACTGCTCTCCAGGCCCAGACCACCCACAGAAGAATGTCTGAGGTCATCTGTGGTTGCAGTGCACAAACACCTGGCCCTAAACTGCACACATAACCAATAGTTGGAAAAAATTCGGATCTACCTCCTGAGTAAAAGCAGTTTTCTGGCTTTTCTTCAGAAGATCTGTAAGTTCTTTTACCCAGCAAAAACATAATGGTTAAGCCTTTCAGCATTCTGCCAGCCTTATTACTATTTGCTTGTTGGGTTTCCGGAGCTTGCAGATTTGCACTTAATCAGAAGTACACAAGACCAGTGCTTTGATGTCACTCTGAGCCACTGGGGCCCAGCTCCCACTGCCAGCTCACCTAGGAGAAGTCACACACAGAGGACACAGTAACTTATTTTCTAGGCAGCCTAAGTTTTGTGCTCTGATGAAATTAGGCCACATTTCATTGAAGAAGACCATTCCACGGCACACATCAGTGCAGCCTCTGCACAACAGGCATTACCGTCAAACCCTTCCTCGACAGAGCAGCGGATCCATGCATGGAAAAGCAGCAGACCAGGCAGGCAGTTCTGGCCCCGAAGCAAAGCACTGGGGCTGATAAGGGGCCACAGGGGCCCAGCCCTATGCCAGATGCCCCAGGATGCAGAGTGGAGGACACAGTGAGGTGATGCCTTTAGGGACTAGTTATATCCAGGCCCTTCCCTCCTGATAAATTCTCACCCATTCGTGAATATTCTGGGATAACACACAATGCACAGAAGGAATATGCTGTGTAAGCACGTGCTGTGGAATGCTGCAGGGGCCTGGATTCTTGGGGTGGAGAAGAAAGGCATGGTGTGGGCCGCAAGGTGCAAAGCCACACCACGGGCCCTGCACAGCCTGTGTCCGCAGCCTGCATCCCTGGTCCTGCTCCCATAGCCTCCTGGCCAAGACCAGTGGCTGGGACCCTTTAAAAGACCTTGAGCTTGACATGCATCTGGTAGTTCCAGGAGACCAACACTAAGTGGGGAGGCAGTTCCAGTATCAAAGCTGTAGAGGGTTAAAAACCTCACTATGAGAAGAAGTTCTGAAATTTAACTTTTTTTTTTTTTTTTGAGATGGAGTCTTGCTTTGTTGCCCAGGCTGGAGTACAGTGGCATGACCTTGGCTCACTGCGAACTCTGCCTCCTGGGCTCAAGGGATTAACCTGCCTCAGCCTCCTGAGTAGTTGGAATTACAGCTGCCCACCACCATTCCTGGCTGATTTTTGTATTTTTAGTAGAGACAGGGTTTCACCATGTTGGCTAGGCTGGTCTTGAACTCCTGACCTCAAATGATCCACCTGCCTTAGCCTCCTAAGGTGCTGGGATTACAGGTGTGAGCCACCATGCCCAGCCTATCTTCTTTCTTATACTGACTGGTCATTATTTGTGCTGGCTTCTTGGCAGGCACATGGAAACATTTTGCTTCCTGCCCACTCTGGGATCCGGTGGGACCAAGTAGCATAATATGTTACATAAGGACATTTTGGTCAATGACCAACCACAGTGGGGGTCTTATAAGATGATAATGAAACTGAAAAATTCCTGTTGCCTAGTGATGTCGCAGCCCTCAAAACATCACATGCAACACATTCCCCTTCCTATGTTTAGCTATGTTTAGACACACGGTATTTGCTGCTGTGTTACAGTTGCCTACAGTATTCAACACAGTCACATGCTGTGTAGGTTTTAGCCCAGGAGCCAGGGGCGACACCATACAGCCTAGTTGTGTCATAGGCTGTGCCATCTAGGTTTGTGTGAGTCCACTCTGTGACGTTCACAAGACAAAATTGAAAAACAATGCATTTCTCAGAACATATCCCCTTTGTTAAGTGACGCACAACTGTATCTAGGTAGTTGTGATTAATGAGTTGTGGGAATCTTTGCGGGCAAATGTGATGTGTGTCACTTCAAGGCTGAAATGTTTCCTGCTCTGAGGAGCCCTCCAGGGTCCCTCTGCCTCTGCCTCCGCAGCCCGCACGAAGTTGGAGCATGTTCACAGGCCTGTGCGCTGGGGTGTTGGTGCAGCTGGCTATGGGCACGTGAGGTCTGCGCGGGACGTGAATGGGTGCGGAGGGTGCTCAGCCTGGCTCTGTTCCTCCACGTGGTGCAGCCTGTCCTGACTGCTGCCAGGGGACTGCAGAACGGTCAGATCCAGAGAAAGGTGCCCAGTGGGATCAAACAGAGAGGAGCTGCTTCAAATGCTCCTTCTCGAATAGATACGGAAATCATGCTTGCCTTTCTTCTGGATCTAAAATCTATGTACTTAAAAATACATTATGTTCTGTTTAAAAATAAAGTGCTGCCTTAACTTTTAAAAATATATATTTGACAAGTTTTGACAGAGCAGATGCCCGTGCAGCAGCCCCACCATCTGGGCGATGTGCGTTCCCACCGCCCTCCCCGTGGGTCCAGTCCCCTGAATCCTGCCATCCTTCCAAGGCTTTTTCCAGCCTCCAGGAAACCCCTGAGTTCCTTTCTGTCACTTAACATGAGTGTGCATTTTTCAAAGTTTTATAGACATGGGACCCTCCAGTGGCTATTCTGCTTTCTGTCTGGCTCTTGACTGATTTTGTGCTTCCGTTCCATTGCTATGTGTATCGGCAGCTAGTTTCTTTTTCTTGCTGGGTGGTGCCCCCTTGCAGGGTTGAGCCACCATCTGTGCATGCATTCATCGACTGATTGACATTTCGGCCATTTCCAGTCTGAGGCTGCCACTAATAAAGCTGCTCCGGATCCCTCATGGACGAACCTTTGTGTAGGTCTTTGTGTAGGTCCGCTTCTCCCAGGAGTGGAATGGCTGAATGACAGGTGGCATGTTTAACTTCTTAAAAAATTGCTGAACTATTATCCCAAGTAGTTGTGCCATTTTACATTTCCACAAGCAGAGCAGGAGGGTTCTCAGCCTAATCTTTTAAATATGCAGCCTCTTTCTTTCTCTCACAGAGTATGGAGACATAAACACACACATAGAGACACACATGTACACGCATATATACACATACAGACACACATACATATAGATACACAAATGCACATGTATAGACATGCACACACATATAGATACACACATATACACATAGACACACATACACATAGATACACACACACACGTATAGACACACACACACACACATACTCAGAATGAATTGTGGACCTAAATATAAAATGTAAAACTATAAAACTCCTAGAAGATAACAAATGAGAAAATCTAGAGGACCTTAGGTTTAGTGATGCCTTTTTAGCTTTTTTAGATAAAACACCAAACACACAATTATGAAATAGTTAACAAATTGGACTCCATGAAAATTAACAACTTGTGTTCTGGAAAAGATGCTGTCAAAAGAATGAGAAGACAAGTCACAGACTGAGAGAAAATATTTGCAAAAGACAACTATGTTATATCTAAAATATACAAAGAACTCTTAAAACTTAATAAGAAAACAAACTACCCAATTAAAAACTCAGCAAAGATCTAAACAGACATTTCATTAAAAAAGATGTACAAGTGGCAAATAAGCATAAGAAAAGATGCTCAGCATTACGTGTTGATGTGGTTTGGGTCTGTGTCCCCAGCAGATCTCATGTTGAACTGTAATCCCCAGTGTCGGAGGTGGGGTCTGCTGGGAGGTGATTGGATCATGGAGGTAGATTTCTCGTGAATGATTTAGCCCCGTCCCCTTGATGCTCTCCTCATGACAGTGAGTGACTTTTCATGAGATCTGATTGTTTAAAGGTGTGCAGCACCTCCTCTCCCTCTTGCTCCTGCTCCTGCCATGTGAGACTCCTTGCTCCCTGTCTTCTGCCATGATTGGAAGCTTCCTGAGGTCTCCCCAGAAGCAAAAGCTAATATGCTTCCTGTACAGCCTGCAGAACCATGAGCCAATTAAACCTCTTTTCTTTATAAACTACCCAGTTTCAGGTATTTCTGGATAGCAGTGCAAGAAATTATTATTATTATTTGCAGCTCCCTAATGAGCTCCTGTCCCTGGCCTAATACAGACGTTATTAGGGAACTGCAAATTATAATAACAATGAGAGAACACTACTTAACTATCAGGATGGCAAAAATCCAAAACACTGACAACACTGAATGCTGGTAAGGATATGAAGCAACAAGAATGGTCATTCATTGCTGGTAGGAAAGCAAAATGGTGCAGCCACTTTGAAAGAGAGTTCACAGCTTCTTACAAAATTAAACATACTTTTACTGATCTCAGCACGTACTCTTACATACTCTTAGCAATCTCCCTTCATGGTATTTATCCAAATGAGTTGAAAACTTATGTCCACATAAAAACCTGCACAAGATTTTTATAGTGGCTGTATTCTTAATTGCCCAAACTGGGAAGCAACTAAGATGTCCTTCGGTAGGTGAATGGATAAATAAACTGTGGGACATCTGGACAATGGAATATTATTCAGTACTAAAAAGAACTGGGCTACTAATATTTGGGAAGACACGGAAGAAACTTAAATGCATACAACTAAATAAAATAATCCAATGCAGAAAGTTTACAACATTGTGTGTGATTCCAACTGTATAACAATCTGGAAAAGACAAATCTATGAAGACAGTAAAAAGGTCAGGGGTTGCCAGGAGTTAGACAGGAAAAGTGATGAACAGGTAGAGCACAGAGGAATTTTAGGGCAGTTAAACTATCCTGTATGATACTATAATGGTGGACACACATCATTATACATTTGTCAAAACCCATAGACTGGATTACACCAAGAGTGAACCCTAATGTAAACTATGGACATTGGGTAATGATGTGTCAAGGTAGGTTCATCAATCCTGACACATGTACCACTTTGGTGTGGGCCACTGATAGTAGCTGAGGCTGTGCATGTGTGGGAGCAGGGAGTATATGAGGACTTTCTATATTTTCTGCTCAATTTTTCTGTGAACCTAAGTTTGCTCTAAAAATAAAATCTCTTTTTAAAAAAAGTCTTGGAAGGATGACTTCCAATATCAGAAGGGCTATTTTTAGAAGAAGAATTCGATTTTGAGAGAGCAGAAGTGGATCAACTCTGTAGGATGTGTATGTATGTGAGGCTATGCATTCATGTATGTGTGTATGCATCTGTATATGTATATACATGTTTACATACATACACATGTATTTTATATACACACAAATGTGTATGTGTACATGTAGTCATGTTTGTATGTGTATGTATGTTGTGTATTCATGTAGATGTGTGCACATAAATATGGTACTGCATGTGAATGTTATTTGTGTGTATGTGTTCACATATGTATATGCATGTGTGTGTGTGCATATTTGTGTGTGGATGTGTATCTATGTGTGTAGACTCTGTAGATTTTACTCGACAAGAGGATTAATCTTTTAACAATAGGTCAGTCCAGCCATAAAACAAGCTCCCTCATTAAGTGATGAGCTCCTGTCCCTGGAGGTATTTTAGAAGGACCTGAATGATCCCCTGTAAAAATGCTGCAGCCTGCCTGCTGGCTGGGTGAGGCTGGCAGGTCTACCAGCACAGATGCCATCTGCTCTCCTTTCCAGAGCTATGTTCTGTGAATTGTGGACCCTCCCGAGAGAGTTTCTTCCTCCTCCCTTGGTGACCTCTTGCCAGGCACACTTAGTACAGATGCCTCTTCCTAAGGGAAGCCTCTGAATGTCTGCCTCTGCCCTGTCTACACCGCTTCTGGCAGTCAGAGTCCTGAAAGCCCAGCTCAGGGAATCAGAGTTGTGACAGGGAGAAAGGGGCCTCCACTGAGAGACAGTTCCCTTGCATCTCTCCATGTCACAGGGCATCCTTCTCCATATTCCTAATACAAACATTTGCAGCCAGATCTCTCCAAGGTGTTATAAGCTTCAGACTGCTCGACTGCAGTGGAAACAAACACGAACACCTCCTCTTTTGTAAGCCTTGGGGACTGATGGCTTCTTCCCCATTGCTTCCAGAGTTCCTGTTTGTTACCAAGTTGCACAATAATCAGAAATTGGAAGTAATTAATATTTCCTCCCATCCCAGGAGGGTCCAGAGGACACACCTTTCACCACGACTGTGAGAAACAAATGTGTAGGGGGAGTCCTCGCACCCTTGAAAAGCTCTGGGGTCACACTTCTCCATAGGCCGGACCTTACGATGGGAACTATGGCCATGGAATTGGGAAATCTGGAAGTGACCGGGACCCAGAGGGAGAGGGCAGGGCCCACATGATGGCACACAATTACCAAAGACAAGGCCGACCAGGCAATAATACTGTGAGACAAGTTACCGAAACAGCACAGTCAAGACAGTAATCAACTGGCAACTGGCAGTCCATCATTTTCCTAGAAGAGAAATAGATGGGCTGTCTACTAATTCTTACTTGAGCTGCATAAACAGAAGAGTTCTAGATCTGGTGAACAGAAGTATAACTTGAATCACAAAACAGAGTCGCAGCCCCTCAATCAATTCCCAGACTTGAGCTACTTTACAGACCCAAAACCCCGGAATTTACAGCTTAGGTCTTCTTGAGGAAAGACCCCACCGCCATACCAAAAACTTATACTGTTAATCTTTCTCCCAGGCTTCCCCAAAGGGATCTACCCTGACAGAGTGACTGCACAATCGGGCAAAGAAAATAATCAGACTTTTTAGAGACTGCTGGACACTGGATCTGAACTGACCGTAAGTTCACGAGAGCCAAATGTCACCACGGTCTGCCAGTCAGGGAAGGGCTTATGGAGCACAGGTGATCAGTGCAGTTTTATCTCATGTCCTTCTCACAAGGGTTCCAGTGTGGCCCTGAACCCATCCTGTGGGTTTTCTCGAGTTCTGAAATGCACAATTGGCCTAGACATACTCAGCACAGGCAGAATCCTCACGCTGGTTTCCTGACCTGTGGAGTGAGGGCTGTTATACAAGAAAAGCCGGTGGAAGCCACTCACCTGCCTCTATTTCAGAAAATGGTAAAACAAAGGCAGCACCACATTCCTGGAGGTACTGCAGAGATTGGCGCCACCATCAAAGACTTGAAGGATACAGGGGTGGTGATGCTCACCACATCCATATTCAACTCTTCTGTTTGGCCTGTGCCAGACAGATGGATAATGGAGAATGACAGTGGATTATCATAAGCTTAACCAAGTATGACTCCAATTGCAGATGCCATATCAATATGGTTTCATTGTTTAAGCAAATTAACCCACCACACCTCTTGGTATCTGGTATGCAGTGATTAATCCGGCAAGTGCTTTCTTGTCAATAAAGACAGAAGCAGTTTGCTTCCAGCAGGCAAGGCCAGCAACACACCTCAGGGGTAGACCAATTCTCCAACTCTGTGTCGCAATATCGTTTGCAGGGATGGTGATCACCTTTGCCTTCCTCAAGATGGATAATGGCTCATGACATTGATGGCCTTGTGCTGACTGGACCTCATGAGCAAGAAGTAGCAAGTACTCTAGATTTGCTGGTAAGACGCCTGCATGTTGGAGGATGGGAAATAAATCAGATTAAAATTCGGAGGACTTCTACCTCAGTGAAATTTCTAGGGGCTCGGTGGTGTTGGTGTAGCGGCACACTGAGACATCCCCTTGGAAGGTGGAGAGAAAGTGGTTGCATCTGGCTCCTCCTGCAGCCAGAATAAAAAAGCTGAGTGGGCCTCTTTGAATTCTTAGAGACAGCATCCTCCTCAGTTGGGTGTACTAATTCGGCTGTTTACTAAGTGACCCCCAAAATCAATAGTTTTGAGTGGGACCCAGATCAGGAAAAGGCTCTGCAGCAGGTCCAGGCTGCTGTGCAAGCTGCTCCACCCCAGTAGACCCAATGGTGCCTGAGGCACCACTCTGGCAGACAGGGATGCTATGTGGAGCCTTTGGCAGGTGAATCACAACACAGGTCTTTAGGATTTTGGATCAAGCCTTTGCTGTCTTCCAAGGACAACTACTCTCTGAGAGATAGCTCTTGGTCTGCCACTGAACCTTGGTAGAGACTAAATGCTTGACCATGAGCCACCGATTACCATACAACCAGAGCTGCCCACCATGAACTGGTGTTATCTGACCCACCAAGCATAAAGCCGGGTGGGCACAGCAGCATTCTATCACTAAATGGAAGAATAGATACGTGATCGGGCTAAAGCAGGTCCTGAAGGCACCAGTCAGTTACATGAGGAAGTGCCCTAATTGCCCGTGGTCTCCACTCCTGTTATGCTGCCTTCTTTCTCCCAGCCTGCGCCTGTGGCCTCCCGGACAGTCCAAAGGATCACACAGGAAGATAAGACTCGAGCCTGGTTCACAGACGGTTTGCAAGATATGGAGGCGCCACCTGAAAGTGGGCAGCTGCAGCACTGCAGCCTCTCTCTGGGACATCCCCGAGGGAAAGCAGGGAAGGGAAAGCATCTCAGTGGGCAGAACTTCGAGGAGTGCCCCTGGTTGTGCACTTTGCTCAGAAGGAAAAATGGCTTGAAGTCTGATTGTTTAATGATTCGTAGGCTGTGGCCGATGGTTTGCTGGTTAGTCAGGGACTTGCAAGAAACATAATTGGAAAATTGGTGACAAGGAAATTGGAAAAGCTCATGTGAAAAGACCTCTTTGAATGGGAAAACATGTGGTGAAATTTGTGTCCCACTTAAATGCTCACCAAAGGATGACCTCAGCAGAGGAGGACTTTAGTAATTTCATGGATGGGATTCTGTGGAGTGCAGTCAATGAGCCTCTTTCCTCAGCCATTTCTGTTATTGCTCAGTAGGCCCATGAACAGAGTGGCCACTGTGGATGGAGGTGATGCATGGGCTCAGCACCATGGATTTCCACTCACCAAGGCCAACCTGGCTATGGCCACCACTGTGTCCAATCCACCAGCAGCAGAGAACAACAGTGAGTCCTCAGGATGGCATTATTCCCTAGGATGCTCAGCAGCCACCTGGGGGCAGCATGGCTACCTTGGACCACTTCCATCAAGGAAGGGCAGTAGTGTTCTGTCCTTACTGGAATAGACACCATTCAGTCTAGATATGGATTTGTCTTCCTTGAACACAGTGCTTCTGCCAAAGTGAATATCCATGGACTTCAGAATGCCTTAGCCACCATCACAGTATTCCACACAGCACTGTTTGTGGTTGAGGAGCTCACTCCATAGCAAACAAAGTGCAGCAATGAACTTGTGCTCATGGAACTCACTGGCTCTACCATGTTCCCCATTGTGCTGGCAGCTGGCTTGATAGAATGATGAAACGAACTTTTGAAGACTTAGTAATGGCACCAGCTGGGTGACAGTCCCTTGCAGGGCTGGGGCAATATTCTCCAGAAGGCTGGGTATGCTCTGAATCAGCATCCAATATATGGTGCTTTTTCTCCTATAGCCAGGCCTCATGGGCCCAGGAATTAGGGGGCAGAAATGGGAGTGGCACTACTCAATATGACCCCTAGTGACTCACTAGCAAAATGTCTGCTTCTTGTTCTCACAACATTATGCTCTACTAATCTAGAGGTCTTAGTTCCAGGGTGAGGAATGCTGCTACAAGGAAATACAACAATGATTCCATTGAGCTGGAAGTTAAGACTGCCACCCAGCCACTTTGGGATCCTTGTGCCTCCAAATCAAAGGCAAAGACGGGAACTACTGTGCTGGCTGAGGTGACTGAGCCTGACCACTGCAGGAAACTGGACTGCACTCCATAGTGGATGTGAGCAAGAGCATGTCTGGAATACAGGAGATCCCTTAGGGTGTCTCTTAGCGTGCTCTCAATCACAATGCCCTGTGACTGAGGTCAATGGGAAACTACAACCACCCAACCCAGACAGGACTACAAATGGCCCAGACCCTTCAGGAGTGAAGGTTTGGGTCACTAAGGTTTCATGTCCAGCTGAGGTGCTTTCTGAAGGGAAGGGGAATACGGATTGGATAGCAGACAAAGTAATTATAAATACCAGCCATGACCATGTGAACAGTGACAGAAATGAGGATTGTAAGCATTTCCTCCTATGTTGTTACAACTATGCCTGTGTGAATGTGTATATTAAGCAGTATCTTTGTTTTATTCTATTTCTTATCTCAACAAAGCAGTATCTGTGTTTTAAGTTACACTGACTTTTATATGATATGATTATTCTATTATAGTATTTAAGTTCAGAAGCAACTTAAGTTCAGGACATAAAGGAGAAGAGGAAGCATCACTCAAAGACTCTGAATCCTCTCTGGGAAGGGCTTGTGCACTACTGGTGTCCTCAGGCTTGTTGCAGCATGTTAGGCAGCAGCGTGACTTCGCTTTTGTCTATGTGGAAACTAATAAGTTTAGGGAGATGTCAAGCTGACAAAGGGTGGATGGTGATGGTGAGTTTTACATCAGTGTCGCTAGGTAGGTAATCAGTTGTTTGGGCAAACACTAATCTAGAGGTTGCTATGAAGGCATTTTGCAAATGTGTTAACATCTACTGCCAGTTGACTTTAAGTAAAGGAGATTACTGAAGGCATATGCCTTGATAATGTGGGTGGGCCTCGCCCAGTCAGCTGAAGGCCTTAAGGGCAGTCCGAGGCATCCTGTGGACAATGGTTTTCTGCCTCAAGACTGCACATCAACTCCTGCCTGGGGTGCCCCACAGATTTCAGACTTGCCAGCCTCCACGATCACATAATTCCTTAAAATAAATAAACTAATTCTCTCTCTCTCTTCCCCCCACCCCTACCCCTGCTGGTTCTGTTTCTCGGGAGTCTCCTGACTGAAACAAACCAATAATTAATTTTCACAATATTTCCATGAGTAGAAAAAGACATTATTCCCATTTTAACACTAAACAAACTAAAGTCTAGGGGAGTTGTAAGGTGACCTTAAAGTGAAGGAAAGAACAAATAAGAATTAGAAGGCGGGTGATGAAGCCATAAATCTAGCCATTTCTACTGGTCTTACAAAGAAATACTATAGCAATAACATTTTCATGAAGTTGACCTATTGGTTCTATTTGAGATCCAGATAGAGTGTGAATCCTCTGAAAAGATTAATGAGTTTCATTCTTATGCTATATACAAATGCGTCCTGTAATTTATTAAGATGTGGCCTGGAAGGAATTACTAAGCAAGCACATAACTTATCAGGCAAATAAAAACCAATCTGTCCCAGAAGTGACTTCCCCTAGAGGGAGATGATGGTATGAAGCTGTCTTATTCCCTTGAGGTGACAGAGTGCCCTCCCCAGCTCCCCCATCACATGGTCTGAGTGCCTGAAAAAAACCAAAATAAAACCACAACAAACAGAATGCTGACCCCAGCACTCTCTGTTCTCTCTTGGCATTGCCCTCAGTTGTGGGACCAAAATGGAAAGCACTGGCAAGTGCTGTGGAATGTTCAGAGATGCCCCACCATGCTGACTTTGTTGCCTTCTGGGAGGGACATATGGCTGGGTCCAATGTGTGGGCATTACCTTCTGATGTAGTTTATGGGGTGTGTGCTTGTTTTTCTTTTGAACTGATGCCATCACTGAGTTTTTCTGGGCATGGACAACTGGAAAAAAAATCCCATGTCTCTGAAAGCAGCGTGAGAATATATCCGTTGAAAAAGAAGGCAGTCACAGCAGCAGAATTTTGCGAACAGAATCTAGATTTGACGTGGGAATCGAGTTGTGCCAGGGGCTCCTGGCCATGCAGTGCGTGCATTGCCCAGCCCAGACACACTGTCACACGCACTGCTTGCTTGTCCGGCTCATGTGGCTCTACAGTGTAGGATCCACAGTAATCCTGATTAGTTATTTGTTATTAGTCAGTACCGTTTGGGGAGGGTGGCAGAACCCCCACAACTATTACACGTGACTCACAAATCCTTTTCCTTTTCGAAGTGTATTATTATTTTAAAAATGGATTTTGGTTTAATGCTTTGTAGTTGAAACCCTACTTCTGAATAACAGTTCCCTTCGTTGTTCAGGCTATAGGTAAGGTATAAAACTGAAATCTTAAACATCTTTTTCTGTTTGTGTTTCTTGGTGGACATAGGATAAGTACACCAGGAAATGGAATCTCCAGGGGTTGAGGGGATGAATAAATAACATTTCACACATAGCTTGCACCAGCCAATTAGGGCTCCCTTCTGAGTAGCCTACATCTCTCAGTTTGGTGATGGATAAGCATATACATCCATATATATTATATATTTTTTTAATTACAAAATTACCCCCCCTTTGATCTTTCACAAAAGCCTCAGGGATGTAAGTTTTACATCTGTCTGGATCATATAATTCTTCTGGGATCCAGACTTCAATTAACTATCAAATTCTTAATAATAATTTCTAATATTTTTGTCCTAAGTACTATGGTATGCTTTCATCAAACTAACTAAATTTACTCCTCCCAACAACACAGGGTGGTAGGTGCTATCATCCTCATTTCACAGATGTGGAAACTGAGGTGTGGAAGGTGGAGGAGCTTGCCTGAAGTCACACAGTTGGTAAACAGGAGGCCTGATTCACACTAGGCAGCCAACCCCAGGCCCAGCCTCCGTGCTGATTAATCCACTGTGCCTTCCTTCTCCAAATTCAAGCTTAACTCACTGTTGAGATGACGTGGCTCCTGCTTTTTCCCTTGTCCCTGCCACTTCCTGAAGGTTCAGTTCTTCTCCCCAGAGGAGAAGCTGACCAGTAGTAGCAGAGAATGGGGAGTGAGCACTTGTGGGTATCGTGGAGCCTGGTCTCATTCCCAGCGTTCTACTCGTGTGGCCTGGGGCAGGTCACCTTGCCTCCCTAGACTTCATGTCCACATTGTACCCTGAAAGGTTACCAGCACTCACAACCATGCTGAGATCCAGAAGTTTCATCCCAATGCAGAGGCCATGGAGTTTCCACAGGAGAACTGGGGACAGCCAGCTTCACTTGCTGTCCTGGGAGGGTGCAGATAACAAGAGAAGCCTCTAGGCCACCACTGACCTTTGCTCAGACCAGGCTGGGCCACTGCCCTGCCCTACTCATGGTCTGTGCTCTGAAGGGACATCCCTAACTTAGAGAAAGAGGTTGCCACCCCTGTCACCAGGGAAGTGATGTTCCAGCCACATATGCCTTCCAAAAGAGGCTGCCTGGAAAACTTCAGAATGTTGTTGTTTGGCAGATGGGATTCATGCTTTCAGGATGGGTTCGTTTTCAGCTGCACATGCTGGCTCCCCTTATCCCTCAGAAGGCAGTCTGACAATGGGAGAGCAGGAAGAGGCCATGAGTCACTGGCGCTCCCAGCCACATAGGGCTGACTTTGCAAGCCCTTCTGCCCAGGCAACGCCAGTGCCACTGGCCAGCAGAGCTGCCAGGCACACGTGGCCAGGGTGGAGGTAGTTTCCATGGCCCATGGCGGACAGTCACACTCCTCAGTGACTTTGCTGTAGGACAGACTTGAGGTTCCCAAGACCCCCATGGGCCTGGGAGCCCAGGGATGCTTCAGGCTGTGGCTGCACCTGACAAAAGAGCATGGGTTGAGGGGCTCCATGAGCAGGCTGCGGGGCAGTCTCCTCTAAGACCTGCATGGTGGTTCTCACGTGGGTGAATTCAGTTCTGGGTGAGGTCACATCCAGCTCCTTCTACCTCTGATGCCAGTGTCTGCAGATGGCAGTAGACCCCTCCCGACCGTGGCTGGTGGGAGCACATGGCCAGCCTGTGCCAACAGAGTGTAGCTGTCACTTTGGAAGTGAACGGCACTGGTACCCCTGGAGAAGCTGGGAGGAGGGATGGCAGGGGCTGGCTTCCCAGGCTGTTGGCAGAAGTGAGATAGACGATTACAGGTCTGCGTCCACTTGAGAGGAAACACATTTATAAGCCAGCCATTCTCCACTTTAGCGAGAGCTGCCTGGCTACTCAAAAGAGCATCATCCTCAAGATTTCTTCAGATTGGATGTTCCTGGGTTTTCATTAAAAATATAATCCTATATAATATCATAAGTATATGTGCCATATGTATGAGATATATATATATGTAATGGGTGGGTGCATACAAGTGTCCCACAGCCTCCATGCTGAAGGCCAGGCCTTGCTGTTGTCATTATGGGTTACTCTGTCAGGTCCTCTGTTTCTTGCAGACCAAATGGGGTTCGCAGAGTCTTGATTATGTAGGTCATGCCATCCACATGGACTTGGTAAGTGATTCACTGTCACGTGGGTTATAGCTGTGGTTGACTCCAATGTGGACCCAGAAGGCAGACACCTAGGGCCCATTCTCTACCCGAGGTCAACCGCATAGTCTCCTGGCAGCCGCTCCCCTGGACATCTCACAGTGGGACTCCTGGACAGGTCATGGCTTCCCAGGGACTGGGGAGGTCACCACAGTCAGCACTTGGACCTGACACAGGAGGCAGGAAGCCAGCATTCCTGTGCCAGCTCCACTGCCGACGCTGTGTGGCCCCAGACAAGTCTCTCAAGGTCTCTGAGCCTCAGGAACATCATGGAAAATGGAGAGTTGAATATAAAACATCTTTCGAGGCCCTTTCAAGTTTCAATATTCTATTACTCCCTGAAACTAAAACTACTAGACACATAAAGAGAAAGTTAACTTTTTTTTTCTGACCTATAAAGAATTTCCCATAAGTCGCGGGAGTGAAAACCTACTGGTAGCAGTTTTTCCAATTCTCTTTAGTCTACAAACATCACCAGGTGCCTTCTTTGAGCAGGGGCTGTTGACCCAAGGCTTTGAGATGTTTTGGAATTAGTTTTATGTCAGGATCCCCCACACAACAACACCGAATCTTCCCCAGTACACCGTCACTACTGTGTGCTCAGTATGAAGATCTCGCCTACTCTGTTTCATTCTGTTTATCCCATCTAATCTAAATAAAAATGAGGGTCCCAATCCACTGGATTGACCATTTGAAGAATGCTGCCATGGAGCTCATGGCCGGGACAGTGCCTTGGGGAACCTCAGCACCCAGGAGAGGGCTCCAGAGAAGTCAGGCAGCGGCAGGAGCACTCTCACAGTGTGGACTTGGTCAACTGCACAGGGAGAGCAAGGTGCTCAGAACCCACAGGAAGCAAGGAGCACCACTCATGTCCGGTGCTCAGGCCTTCCATGGCACCCTCCTGCCCAGTGCCTGGCAGATTTTGCAGTGCTGAGCGGCTGGCAACAAGGCCCTCCCAGGGCCACCTGCTACCTCTCTCATCCCTGGCCCTTACCTTTGGGCCATGTCCTCTGGCTCTGCTCAGGCTGGTCCTCAGCCGAGGATCCTCCCACCTATGCCCTGGAAAGCCTCCCCTGTCCTAGGCTGACCAGGCCCCTTTCTTGGTGACCCTCGGTTCCCACATGCAGGTCTGTCACCTACTCTCTCCTACAATCAATCGCCTGTTTACCTGTACTACACTCTGGCTCCTCCAGGCTGGGGCTAACCCTTCCATCACTATGAACCGTGTGGCTGCGCTCTGCCAGGTACATCCTCATGCTCCTTGCAATATACAGATGAGATAGGGTTTTGGACACAAGTAAGCAAGTGAGTGACGGCCGGCCAGGTAGTCAGGGATGCTGACTGCATGCAGCCCATTGGCAGGCACTGACACCTTTCTCTTCCGGGTGACTCTTCCCTGGACTTAGGTACCCTAAAGGTTCATATCACCTGGTGCTGATGTGCTCATACACTTTCAAAACCAGAAATCTGTCATAGGTGGACAAAATAGGCAGTGTTCCATGATTGTTGCAAGCACAAAATTCATTTTTAAATGCAAAAGAATAACTTAAATCCCACAGACCACCTTTTAAAAGCAGATTTGAGTTCTACTGTGTAATTTGTGGGTGCTGGGGGCCTGGCTACAGGGCAGCCCCTGCAGGGAACAATATGATCAGGCAGGGGACCAGCCTCCCAGGACCAGGGTCCTGGGGACCAGCCTCCTGGGACCAGCCCTCCTGGGACCAGCCTCCTAGGCACCAGCCTCCTAGAGACCAGCCTCTGGGACCAGCCTTCTGGGCACCAGCCTCCCAGAGACCAGCCTCACAGGGACCAGCCTCCTGGGACCACCCTCCAGGGAATCAGCCTCCCGGGGACCAGTCTCCTGGGACCTCAACCATAGCCCCTGACACCATACAACACAGAGCTGGTTTTGGGGCCTCTTCCTTCTCCACACCCAGGGATATGGCTCATAAATCTCCCATGTCCCTAGGAAAAAAATTACTTCCTACTCTACAGCACCCAGGAGCTGCATCAACCCCGACTTCTCTCTGGTACATGCAAGGAAGGGCCTGGGTGAAACTTAGCAGCAGTGGCGCTAAGAAACTGCATTGCACTGAGGTGTGTGACTCAGTGGACATGAGAGCCAGGAGCTCATTGTCTTTTCCCAAAGAAAATATAACAGAAACAGACTTGAGAATACTGCCAAATGCTTAAAAAAACATTTGCCATAATTAGACATGTGCACATCTATGATCAGGTTGCCCAAAATTAGGAAGCTTATTCAGTGTAGTCATGGTGGGGTGCGACACAGGGAGCGGCCTCCAAGGAGTGTGCTGATCCCTGCCCCCTAGCCCAGCCCAGCCTGCCTGGTGCAGGTCACACAGGCTCACTTGCTTCTGAGCAGCGGACTGAAATGACCATCATCTCTGCTCTTTTGTTACAAATGGCAGCTGTAGATGCTTTGGGCCTTGCTGCAAATTAGGAGAAATTCAATGGGAACACAGACGGGAAAAATGTTCACGGGTGGTTTTGTAGACCAGTGCCGTCTTTGTTGGTTACCAGAGGTGGGAATGAAAAGCACACACGATGTGTGGGAGGATGACGTGCTTCGCTGCTGGGGTTTGCTGAACCTCTGGACCCAAGCTCACACGGCCTCACAAAGACCACTTCCCCTCCACAGAGTGGACTGCTCCCTGTGTGTCCACAGCATGTGCCCAGCCCCAAGCGTGGCCTGTCCACTTCCATTGCCCATGGAGACGCGGGAGCTGTTAGGGGAGGAGGAGGCTGAGCCGCTGTATGTGCAGCTTTCCGCCGAGGCAGGGTGTCCCTGCATGATGCCTTTCATCAAGAGAGATGGTGGGTTGTCCTCTGGACTCAAGTGTTCTTTGCTGATATAACACAACTGTTAGAGGGTATAAACCTTAAGTGAAAGCAAAATATTTGCAAAGTGCCTAACAAGCAGGCTGGGAGCAGACCCAGCTGGTGTTCATTAGCTCCACACTTAGGTGGCTGATGACGAGGAACAGCATTGTCCTCCGTGTAGATTCCTACAGGACTCAATGTCACAGAAACCCACTCAGCAATGGTCGTATTGAAGCCAGTCACATCTGCTTCACAAACTAGATACAGAGAATTCTTGAGCAAAGAACTAGAAATGCTTAAGGAACTATTATGGTCCCCTCTTTCCAAGTCTGCCCACTGGTTTTTCCTGAGCAGCTCGGAAGAAGGAAGGAAGTTTAAGTGAGAGGGTAGGACTGTGAATCCCACCTCTCCCTCCTGATGAGACCCAGCCACATCTCCTCACAAGCGCTGGTGGAAAGGAACAGATTCAAGACTGAACTGATCTTCAAACAGATAGACGCAAAATACAGAGCACCCATTGCCCTTCATGCCAGCTGCCCTGTTAGGCTGGAGCAGACCTGAGCTTTGCGGGCTGAACACACCTCTGCCACACCAGTCAGCATGGGGACAACCATCACTCTGGACTGAATCACATAGGAGGTGCTGAGGCCCTGCAGAATCTGGCATGGCCCGTGTCTACAGCATTCCCGGCTCTTGTTGAGGATGGAGGAGCATGACCTGCCTCCAGGGTGATGGGCAGAGAGCCTGCCGAGTCAGCGCCGAGTTTGACAATGTCCTCGAGAAAGAGGGAGAGGCTGTCCCTGCCTAAAACACACCATCTAGTGTCCAGCCTGCCCATCTAAGCCCAGGCTAAGACATCCTGATCCAAAGACTGATTTCATATGGAAAGATGTCAAAAGAGTCACAGAATCTTTTGTGAATCTTCTGATATCTTTCCATATGAAATGGAAAGAGAGTGCAGCCAAGAGAGAATAATCCCTAAACTGTTCAGGCAGCAAAGCCAATTCATAGAGTGGCTCCTGGCCCAGGACCCAGCCCAACGCCCTAGGGATATAGCCTCAGGCAGTACGTGGTCCCTGAGCCCTGGAGAATTGCTTACTGGATTTCATATGGGCTTCCAAAAACTTCATGTAATAAAAAATAGTAAAATATCTCATCAACTATTTTAAAATACAGATTACATGTTGAAACAATAATATGCTGGATGTTGGGCTTAACAGAATAGGCTATCAAAATGAATTTCACCTCTTAAATGTATTTTAAAATTAATTTTACTTTTTAAAAATGTAGCTACTAGAAAATTTAAAATTAGATTTGTGGCTTGCATTACATTTCTGCTGGACAGCACTGATTTAGAAGTCTGGCTTCTCATCCTGGTTAATCTAATGTCTAGCTGGGTGGCAATTGGAGCAAGTTTGTGGGACTGAGATTGTCCTTTATGAAATCAGCCCTTCATGACTAAAATAATAGCTAAAAATGCTATGCACACTAGCTCTCAGATCAGCATTCTCCTGTTGTTTCTCATTGCTTCTCAGGAAATAGGCCTGTCCCATATGGTTTAACAGGTTGTGGACTGCACAAGGATGACATATTGAAGGGAGTAGGTGCTGTTCACACTGCACAAGTAGATTTGTGTATTTATTATTACACTATCCTAGCATGTGGCAATAAATATCTCATTCTAACAAATATTACAATGATTTTTACAACAAATGGAACTAAGGCATTTTCAGGAGTGGACGCCTTTTTCTGATTTGCATGAGAACTGTAGCTGGATTTGCACTGGCCCAGCCAGCACCTGAGGCCTGCCTGATTCTTCTCCAACCAGCTACTCTGGTGGTTTGGCTCCCTCTGTCACGTGCCTGGTTCATCTAGGGGCAGGCACTTGGTGCCAACATTCAAGCTTCAATAGCAAAAAATACCACTGCCATCTAGTGCCAAAGAGTTATAGTAAGCAGCTGGCCTTGAGCCCTGGGCTCATCCAGGGCGGGCCTCTTACCTTTTCACTTTTCTTCTCGTCTAGTTTGCATCCCATGTTGGTGGGGCTAGATGTGGACAGGCCACCGATGGGCCCCCCTCCGGCCTCCCCATTGAGGTTGGCGGCGCTGACATTGGGAGGTGTGATGGCTGATGCTGCTGACGTGAGGGGGATGGCTGGCCGTGGACACATCTGCACTGGGGGCTGGTGGCTGTGTTGCGGGGACACCACTGAGTGGGGCCTGAGGCTGGTGGCAGGCAGGCGGGATGGAGAGTTCTGAGTGCGCAGGGGTGACACGGTGGCAGTTGGCCGGTCCTGAGCCTGGGCTGCAGAGTGGGCAGCTGGAGGCAGGGTTGGAGAGAGAGTGGGTTGAAAGGTTAGTTTGTAACCTGCCAGGCCTGTCAGGCCGCTGCAGTGCACACTCGTCTCAGGCTCCTTCCTCCAGCACTCACAGCCTCTCTCTGAAGTTTCTCTAGACCTGCCTGCTTCACAGATGGAGAAACAGGCCAAGAAACCCTGAAAATGCATTCCTATCTTCCAAAGCCCAGGGGATCAGGGGGCCCTGCCAAGCAGTGGTCCCAACCATTCTGATGCTGAGGATCGGCTTCATGGAAGACAGTTTTTTCACAGACTGGGGCAGGGGCATGGTTTCAGGATGACTCAAGTGCATTACATTTATTTTGTATTTTATTTCTATTATTACTACATTGTAACATATAGTGAAATAATTATACAACTCACCATAATATAGAATCAGTGGGAGCCCCGAGCTTGTTTTCCTGCAACTAGACAGTTCCATCTAGAGGTGATGGGAGACAGTGCCAGATCATCAGGCATTAGATTCTCATAAAGAGCATGCAACCTAGATCCCTCAAATGTACAGTAGGGTCTGTGCTCCTATGAGAATCTCATGCCATGCTAATCTGACAGGTGGTGGAGCTCAGGTGGTAACACAAGCACTGAGGAGCAGCTGTAAATACAGATGAAGTTTTCCTTGCTTACCCACCACTCACGACCTGCTGTGTGGCCCAGTGCCTAACAGGGCACAGTCTGGAATTGATCTGTGGCCTGGGGGTTGGGGACACCTGCTCTAACTAATTTTCTCTGCTGTGATAAGCTGAAGCACTCAGAAAATATTTGAAAATATGGTTTTGAAATATTGTTGAAAATGCTCATAAAAGTAAAGCCTGGGAAAGCATCTTGGTGAAGCCTCAAGATGTCCCCTGAATTATTAAGTGCATGCAAGCTGATCAAGCTTGACTCTACTTATTCTTGACCGCTGAACTGGCCTGGCTGGTCTTGGTTTCCACACTGGGTATGTAATCTTGCTGAGTGAGGGCTGCGCATGTGAGAGCTGCCTTGGCTGGGGATAACTGCAGGAAGAAAGCAGCAGACATTCCTCCCAGCAGCAGCCGGGAGGAAAAGCGGCCCACCACCCCGCTGCCATCTGCCTGCATTTGCTGCTGTGCTTGCATCTTGAAGCACTGGGCTTCCAAGTTCACAAAACTGGAGCCTTACAACTGTGGATCCGCTACCTCGCTGCCAGCAGAAACTTCTTAAGGATGTTAGGGACTTTGTAAAAATCTCCCATCTGAAAGGATACAGTTCCCTCTAAACACAGCACCAAATTAAAAGTAATCCGGCTACTATGCTTGTTAGTAATTTCAAGGAATCATCTCCTTAATAAATATGATGAAACAAAGGCTGGGAGAGAAGGAACGTCCCCAGGGGAATGGTGACTTGTGTCCTGGGCTATTCTGGCTCAAGTGGAGACCGGGGCTGAGCATCAGACACCGCTTTATACCAAGTGGACCAGGCAGCACCACACAGCTCACATCCAGCTGCTGTGCATTCTTAAGGCAGAGAAAAATTATGTCACACTGTAATCATTTTCTACCAGCAGATTTTGTGGCATTCATGGCTTCAGAGCATGAAAGAAAATACATGCAATAAAAACAATCTTCTCAGCCCTCAACTATGTACTCGTTAATCCTAACAGCATTTGGAGGCCACAGGAAGTAGCGCTGTGAGACATACAAAGCTCTCCATCTGGGAGTCGGGCCCTCCTCTGACACAGCCGTGTATGAAGTGCTGGTGAGATCTAATTATGCGATCCTGGATTCTCCGGGACTCAGGCGGCCTGCTGTTTCTATGAGGTGAAATACAGAAAGGCTGATTTACGTGTTTTTCTTTCTTTCTTTCTTTTTCAGGTCTTCGGCTGGGTTGGAAACTTGAAACATTTGATCCTCACCAACACAGCTCCACATTTAAAAGGAGAGCAAGTCAGACAATCACCCAGATCCAGGGGCCTCGGGTCATTTAATCACCCTGGAAACCCTGACTCAGAGGCCACTCCTCGAGATTTATTCATCTCTCCCCTCAGCTGTCTGACTCCCCTTCCATCGGCCCAGAGTCCCTGGAAGCAGAGGAAGGCCCACCAGGGAAGTGCATGGCCCTCAGCCTCGGGACTGCACCAGGGTCTGTGCCCCTGGGCTGTGAGCACCTGGCCTCTACCTCCTGGCCGGCTTTCTTGTGCCTCATCCAGGTGCCAAAGAAGAGCGTGTGTTCCAGAAAGCTCAAACCTCACCTCCTAATACTCTCCCCTCAGCCATGCTGCCCTCCTGGCCATTCCATCTGCCTCCATCAGTACAGGACTAGCTCTGGCCCCCTCAGAGGCACAGTGCCAGCACCCCTGCCCACAGCCCTTGCCTCCCTTAGAGCTGCAAGGCAGGACCCTCGTGTGCCTGGAAGGCTGAGATACCACCTTTTAGAGATCTGCCTACTGCCTTCACGGTGCTGCCTGCCCCTGCAGCCTTAGGCCCCCTTGCTTCTGCTCCTGCTCCAGTTCCAGTTTTCCTTTGCCCCCAAGACACTAGCTCATCATAGTCGTGTAATTTACATTTGACTGGAGGCTGACTGTTCATTGCCTGTCTCCACTGCAGTGGAGCTCCATGAAGTGGGGACATGGCTGCTTAATTCATGATAACCCCCACAATGGTGCCTGGCATGTAGAAGGTGCTTTGCACATTTCTTGAATAAAAGAGTGAGTCTCTGAGAAAAGGGAATCCCAGTCACGTCACTTCTGATTTCACAGAATGGAACTACTGGAGAAGAAAAACTGCAGCGTGAGAAAGGAAGGCACAGTTCAGGTCATGACAACGGCTGGTGAAGAGTGTGCTCATCTCTGGTGGGATTTACCCTCGGTTTCACCCACCCCGGGTGCCCCAATCCCAAGCTCACTGGGACTCCTCATTAGTGATGCCAAAGCAGCCCACGCCTTCTTTGAAGTCAAGCTGACAGAATAAGGCTGCTTGGGAAAGCACCACCCCACGGTCCAGTCCCTGCTTTCCTCTTTCCTCTCCTCTTTAAATCTTTGGTGTGTTTCAGTCCTGCTGCAGCCCCCAAGGACTGTGAGTCCTCACTCAGTTCACTCTATGTCCCTAGTACCTGTAGGTACTTTATAAACAATGGGGGAATGAGTAAATGACGTACTGCATCACCAGCTTTGTCCTTTCCTTATTTTCAGGGGTATCTCTTCCCACTTCAGGAATGAAATGGAGCACTCACAACTCCAGGCCAATCTCCCTCTCCACTTCCCCATACCCCTCCCTTCTGGTCACAAGGACTCTGGGTCCCACCAGGTCAACACCTTCACCCTCATCCTTGATACCTTCTCTGGCTCATCCCTTCTCTCCTATATTTAACCCCTTTATTAGCTTTCCTTCATAATTTATTAAACAGTTGTCTCTCCCACTTAATAAATAATCTTTCTTCCTTTATAACTTGTCCTCTTTTAGCTAATATCTCTTTATCTCCTTTTCCCATTTTTCTTTACACCTAATATTTTTGAAATAGTGTCTACACTGGCTCTTTCTTATAGTTTTATTCATTTCTATGTTAACAAATTTGCCCTCTGGCAGCTTTTATAGTATTTTCCTTATCCTTTGATGCTTGAAGTTTAAGTTCAGCATGTTTAGGCTTGGATCTTTGGTTATTTTTCCTACTCAGCACTCTGTTTTTTCTGTGTAAGAATATGAGCCCCCCTTCAATTCTGGAGAATTCTCAGTGACTATTCCTTAGAATCTTCTCTCTGTCCCATCCCTTTTATTTTCTAGTTATAAAAAAAATCCTGTTAAAAGTAGTTTGGAGCTCCTCAATCTATCTTGATCCATCATGTTTATAGATCTCTTTCATATTTTTCATCTGTGCTCTGTATTCTGGATAAATTCCTTTGTATGGCTTTCCAATTTCACTGATTCCATCTTCAACTGTGTCTAGTCTAGAGTTTATGGTATGTACAGAGGTTTTATATTTAAATATATATTTTTCCTCTCCAAAATTTCGAATCGGTTCTTTTTCTTATCCAGTTGTTTCTGATTCATAGCCATTCACCTATTTTTTCATAGCTTCCTGTTTTTATTTTTTGTGTATATTATTTCTTCTTTTCCTCTTACATCTTAAACACAGTGATTTCAAAGTTGCTTTCAGATTTCTCCCTTATCTCCCTCCCATCTCTTGGGTTTATTGGCTAACTTATGTGTGAGTTTCCCTCCTGTGCTTTGAAATCTTAGTGTGCCAGCTCACCTTGAGCTTGTGGCTCTTTGTCTACTCCTTTGGGTCTGGCAGTTCTGTTGTTAGTGCTGCTTGGCCTCTGGGACCCTCCCCCAGAACTAGGGATAATGGGCTGCTTGGAGTTCTAGTCCTGCAGGGAGTGTGCTGAGCTAGTCCTAGTCCTCAGGCCAGAGCCATCCGCAGCACTGTGACCAGGGTTGGGGCTCTCTTTTCTCTCTCTCATACCCCAGGCGGAGGCTTAGTATTGCCCATCCCCTGAAAAAGGATAGAGCTGTTAGAACTGGCACACCTAGCTCTGGTTCCCTGATTCTTACAGGGGCTTCCTGTCCATATTCTACTACAGGAGTTGAAAGTCAACTAACACAGCCTGCTTTTTATCCTAGAGCCAGTAAGCCAGTGATTCAACACTTGGCTATTGTTTGTTCAATGTTGTTTAGACTCACAGAGTTTACTTTTTAAATATTAAAAACAAACTTCACCGTGTTTAGAAAATAATAGGGAATTTCCACATGAACTCGCTCTTCCATACTATCCAAGAGTCCTTCATTTACTTCTCAGTCTACTGAAATACAGCTTTCTACTCCATCACTGCATCAAACATTATCTAGACAAGATCAATTATGATCCCACATCACCAAATATAATGGGCAATTTTCTGTTTTAAGAAAAAATGTCCATTGATTAATCTGTCTATCTTTACAATAGTATCACATAGATTTAATTACTGTAGTTTCATAAGAAGTCTTGAAATCAATGGTAGCCCTCTCAAGTTCACTGTTCTTTTTCATTTCATTCAGCTCAAAATGCTTTATAATATCTCTTTTGATTTGTTCTTTAATATATGAGTTATTTTGAAGTATGTAATATTTGAAGATATCAAATATTTTATTATTTGTATTATTGATTTCTAATTCAATGCCACTGTGGTCAGGGAATGTAGTTTGCATGACTTTCCCTTTCAATGTGCTGAAACTTAAAAATACTGTGGTCCAGTATGTGATCTATCTCAGTAAATGTTCTGTGTGCACTTGGAAAGAAGGTGCATTTTGCTGTTGCTGGGTGGAATGTTCCACAAACATCAACTAAGTCAAGTTGATTATACTGTTGTTCTAATGTTTTGCATTTTTACTAATTTTATGTCACTGTTTTATAAATTATTGAGAGACATATGAAAATCTCTGACCATAATTGTAGATTTATTTCTCCTTGCACCTTTATTCATAATTGCTTATGTATTTTGAAGTTCTGTTACTTGGTGTGTAAATATTTACAACTGTTATGTCCTCTTAATAAATTAACCCCTTTATTGCTATGAAATTGCCTTTTTATCTCTAATAACATAATTGTTATAAATTCTGCTCTGTCTGATTAAGATAACCACTCTAGCTTTCTTTTGATTAATATTAGCATGGTATAATCTATTCTCATAATTGGCAGATTCTGTATTTGCAAATTCTTCTACTAGTGAAAAATGATTTGTAACCCTCAAATTATTACCTGTGGTGCTTTCAGTTATTTTCAGATATTCATGGAATGGCAAAAAATTTGAGTTGCCTGACACCCATATTCCCAGCTGAGGCTGAACAATGTGACATTCTGTCTTTTTGTTTCAGCCTCACACAAAGAGGACAGGAGGACAGAGCCAGTAGAGGGCAACACAGTACGGTCTAGAAAGTTTTGGCTCTGAGGCCAGTTGGACAATATTTTAATCTCAGCTTGGGTATCTGTTAATGGGGCAGCTTCAGACAGCCACTTAATCCTTCTGAACCTCATTTTCTCTTTTGTCAAAGAAAATAGAATCTACTAGAACAAGAAGATAATTTATTTGAGATATGTGTACACACCCATGCACACACACAATTTCACCTAGGACTAATAGTTCAGTATTCACAAATTCAGTGTTCATGGTAACTTTATAGAATATAACTACTGTGAATAATGAGAGTGTGTATAACTTGTACCATCCCTTCACTTTTAGCTTATTCGTGTCTTTAGACTTGAAATATTGAAGTATGTTTCTTATTCACAGCATACCATTGTTTCTTTGTTTTTGGTAATATCTGACAATCTCTGCATTATATTTAGTGTTACTGACCATTTACATTTAGTGTGATGACTTATATGATTAGGTTTCAACCTGCCATCCTACTATATGTTTTCTCTTTGAGTCATGTATTCATTGTTTCCTTTCCCCTCTGTTAATGCTTTCTTTTGGATTAATAGGATGTTTTTATGATTCCTTTTTATTCCCTTTTAGCTTATTTGCTATAGCTCTTTGCTTCATATTTCGTAACTACTTACATGTTCAATTTATTATAGTCATTTACAATTGATTCAATGACATAAAGATTCATAGTATACAGTAGTATACCAAACTTCCACCTCTCCTTCCCCAAACTTTGTGCTTTTTTTATTGTATATTTTACTTTTAATTGAGTTTTAAATCCAAAACTGAATTATTTTTACTTTTGTTTAAACAGTCAATTCTATTTTAAAGATATTTAAATAGTAAGAAAAGATCTTATGTATTTATCTATGTAGTTACCATTGCTAGTGCTTTTCATTCCTTTGTATAGATTTACATTTTCATCTGATATTATTTGCCTTCTTCCTAAATAATTTTGTTTTACATTTCTAATAGTGTGGATTTATTAATGACAAAATCTTTTAGTTTTCCTATGTCTGAATAATTATTTATCTTGCTTTTTAAAAATATATAGATAATTCTTTTGCTGGGGGACTAGAATCCTTGATTAGATACATTATTTCTCTCAGTACTTTTTTTGGTTATTCTACTGTCGTCTCACTTGAACTGTTCTTGACATCATCCTTATCTTTATCTTTTTTCTATTTCAGGTAATGTATCTTTTTTCCTCTGGCTGTTTTCAGGATTTTCTTTATCACAGATTTTGAACAATTTGATTGTGATTTGCCTTGTTAGAGTTTTCTTCATGTTTCTTGTGCTTGGCGTTCACCATCTGTCTTTGAACTGTGTTTGTAGTTTTCATCAAATTTGGAACAATTTTGATCATTATTTCTTCAAATCATTTTTCTGTCTCACCCTTCTCCTCTACACTGGAGACTCCAATTACACATATATCAGGACACTTAAAGTTGTCCCACTGCTCACTAATTCCATTCATTTTTCAAAATTGCCTTTTATCTCTGTGTTTCACTTTCCATGGCTTCTATTACCATATCTTCAAGTTCACTAATATTTTTTCTTTGGCAGTATTTAATCTGCCATTAATTCCATCTAATATATTCTTGATCTTACACAAGTTTTTACATCCAGAAGTTTGATTTGGGCCTCCTCTTCTATGTCTCTACTTAACTTTCTCAGTATGTGAAAGGCAACTGTAATATCATGTTTAAACATCTTTGCAACATCTATGTCAGTTTAGGGTCAGTTTTGATTGACTGATCCCTTCATTATAACTCATATTTTCCTGCTCCTTTGCATGCTCATAATTTTTTCTTTGACATCAGACATTATGATTTTTATGTTGTTGCGAGCTGGATATTCTTTTTTTTTTTTTTTTTTGTATTCCTATAAATATTCTTAAGCTTTGTTCTGGGACAAAGGTAAATTAACTGGAAACAGCTTGACTCTTGAGTCCTGCTTTTGAGCTCTGTTGGGTGAAACTGGAACAGAGCTCACTCTGGACACAACATTCCCCACTACAGAGGCAAGGTCCTATGTTGATTACTCAATGCCTAGTGATTTCTGCTATTTTTCCAGTCTGACTGGTGGGAATGGGCACTGTTTCCAGCTGGTGTGTATTCTGGGCAATGTTAAGACTAATCCTTTCTTTCTTTCATTCTTTTCCTGGCTTTGGGTACATTTTTCATGTGCATATGTAGGTTAGTTGTCCACTGAAGATCTGAGGGCTTGCTCTGCAGCCTCTCTGTGCTGCTGTCTCCTCTCTGGTCACTGCCCTGGAAACTCCAGCCCTTTCTGTCACACAGACTCTCATCTCCACGTCCTCATTGCAGAGAGCCTGTGGGGCTCCACCTGGTTACCCGCCTCCTTTTGCCACTGCCTGCAACTTCTCTTGTGAATCAGTCCTTGGTTGTCTGGTGTCTTGAAAACAGTTGCTTTATATACTTGGCTTTTTAAATTGGTTTCATGTGTGAGGGTGATTCCTGTCCTCATCACTTCAGATTGGCCATAAACAGAAGTCTATCTCAATCTTTTAAATATAAAAATGGGACTATGCCCATTATTCAGTACCCTTTAATGTGCCCCACTGCCCTTAGGATAAACACCTAAATTCCTTACATGGTCTAGAAGAATCTCCATGCTCTACCCTGCTTAGCTTTTCAGCCTCACTGTGAGTCTTTCTTTGCTCTTGCACCCTGACCATATTCCAGCATCCAGGGGTACCTGGCCTCTGCAGGCCAAGAGCTCCCCATGTTTCCCCTTCCTGAGTGCCTCCCTCACTCTCCCACTGCTGTCTGCTGAGCCCTACCCACCTGCATGCCTCTGCAGGGAACTGTCATTTACACACTGGACTTCTCCTTCTTCCATACGTCATGTCACAGCTAAACAAAGTTCCCCAAAACAAGAGTTATGCTCTTGCTTGTTGCCAAGCCTTTGTCTCTGCTGGTTGCTCTGCGCAGAACCTCCTTTCTGCTTTGTCTGCTCAGACACTTCCCATCTGTCCTTTAAGATTCAAGGCATTATCATCTCCTCTTGAAAACTTTCCATACGTCTTACCCCCATGCCTTCTCCTATTTTCCTCCCCTGTTGGAATGAACTCCCTCCCCGACACTCTCTTAATACCTAATCAGGCCTCCTTTGCAGCACTTTACCAACCCCACTGCAGGACTTTGTTTTCTGGTCATTCTCTCTAACTGGGGTGGAAATGGGACTTGTCTGGTTCTCCTCTGTTTCTAGACCCCTGCAGAGTGCCTTGCCTGTATCTAGCTCCTTCTCGGTGCTGTTTTGCTGATGAATTCATGGCTACACTGGGCTCTTGCCCCTGCTAAGCACAGACAGGAGTGTGCAAGGAACACTGGCACTTTACAGGGGGTGCTCTGCCCTTGGGAAAGGAGTTACATTAATCAAGAAGAACAAATCATATTGGATGCTATGGCCAATGCAATTAAGCCTTTGTCAAACTGCCTGACTTTGGCTCGAGATGAGAACATTGATGAAATGCCTCCCACCCGCCGGGGTTGGGGTCTGCTGAAATGGGCAATTACTGCAGGGAACAATCCATTACTTGGACTGTCAACAGTGTTTTTTCTCTCTCTAAATGCAGAATGAAGTGGAAAATGCCACGGGAACTCAGTGGCATTTAATTTACTGATATGGCTCAGTAGGAGCCATTCTTTAACCTGGCTGTGACAGCAATAGCGTGGGGACAAGTGGTGGGCTGGGATGCATGGGGGAGCCGTTTAACCATCCTGTGCCTCACTCTCCTGTGTGCAACATTAAACTGATGGAAGAGAATGCTCGTGGCACCCTCGTGGTTACTATGGTGATCGAAGACTGAGACACAATGTTGCACTGCCCCACAGCCTTGCCAATTTCTTTTGATACTGCTTGTTATTCCACAGAGGGAGAAGTGACTGGCAGGGCTCCATTTCTTGTTTGAACTGGGAACATTTCTAGCAAGGCTTGGCGTGGTAAGACCATTATACTGGCAGACAACCCAGGGCCTCTGCGCTGGGATGCTGGCTCACTGTGATGAGCAGGGCCACTCATCCTTTCTGGTGCTGGTGCACGTGGAAACATTTGTATGGCACTCCGAGCTGACTGGATGAGGTATTTAAAACCAGAAGGGACCTGGCCTGAGACTTTTGCTCCCCTGGTCCTGCCTGGGTGCTCCAGGGGTCAAGCAGATCAGTATATTGGCTATCTCTGACCAGTCAGGGAGCATGGCTTCAGATCACCAGATCACTTGCCAACTGCAACGACTGCATCCCCAGCTAGAGGCTACCAGAAAACACAGATCCACATAAACCATGCTGAAGGATAGCTGATCAAAAGGTCATAGATTGCAGGGTGGGATTGGGCACCAGGTAATATTGCTGCAGATTCTTTCCCAGGGCCCCGGAGCCAGGGCTGTGAAAACAAAGAATCATTCTTGGCTAATTTAAGTAAAAAAGATACCAATAGGGACTTAATAGAATCTCTGAGATGGCAGAGTAGGTCTTAGAAGCTCTGACACCAGGGCAGTGCTGAGACCACCCATGAAGCTTTCCTAGTGCTGAATTACCCACTGCTTGACAGGTACACCATCAGCATGAGGCTGGACACAGGGCACCTGAAGTCCACCTGCACCCACTGATGATTCTGAACATGGAGTACCCAAAGTCCACCCTGTATCCACTGATGGTGCTGGAAACTGGGCACCTGAAGTCCACCCTGTATCCACTGATGATTCTAGACATGGGGCACCCAAAGTCCACCCTGTACCCACTGATGGTGCTGGATACTGGGCACCTGAAGTCCACCCTGTATCCACTGATGATTCTAGACATGGGGCACCCAAAGTCTACCCTGTACCCACTGATGGTGCTGGATACCGGGCACCTGAAGTCCACCCTTTACCCACTGATGGTGCTGGATATTGGGCACTTGAAGTCCACCCTGTACCCACTGATGGTGCTGGATACCGGGCACTTGAAGTCCACCCTGTACCCACTGATGGTGCCGGACACTGGGCACTTGAAGTCCACCCTTTACGCACTGATGGTGCTGGATACTGGGCACTAGAAGTCCACCCTTTACCCACTGATGGTGCTGGATACTGGGCATAAGAAGTACACCCTGCACCCACTGATGATTCTGGACACCAGGCACCTGAAGTCCACTTGCACCCACTGATAATGCCAGACACTGGGTACCCGAAGTCCACCCTGCATCCACTAGGGTAGGCAAATGGATGACAGACATTTATCCCCCACCCCTTGTTCCATCAGCTGAGATATGGGAGGAAATATGGCCTCTGCTGAGCTAAGTGTTGTCTTCTCTTTCTACACATGAGAAGCTGCTTTCTGGACACTTCTAATGGGTCATTGTGTTGCCTAGTCTAAGAAATAGTGCATTTTACTGTTTCCATGAATTTATATTCTTTTTGCCCTTTAAGCCTCACTTTGAGAAAAAGAGATGATTTCTGAGAGGACAGGGTTGGGTGGGAAGAGACATTCTGTGTTACATGCACCTGCCCCAGGGTACTGGCACTGTGCCAGCACCACTGGCTCCACTGTGGTGGAGGGTGCTGTGGCATGGGCTTCCAGATCACCCTGCGAAACCAGCATCAGCAGTTCTTAGCTCAACACTAAGCCACCAGCCAAGATGTGCTTACCTTCTGTATGCCTTTAAGGTCCACCCCATAATTTCTTTTCATCTCACATCCCAGGGGCAAACTGGTTTTCCTTAAGTTTCTCCAGCTGCCATGAAGGCGAAGGATCAGCAGCTTTCATTCCTCCCACCTCAGAGCACTTCAGAAAGGGAAGAGTCTGGGCCTGAGTCTCAACCCAGCCCTGTCCTGTGAGATGCTGCCTATCTGGGACGCCCAGCAGGGCCTGGCAGATGCAAGACCCACGTGGCCAGCCCACAGTCATTCATGGGGAAGGCATCTGAAAGTGCCAGTGTTAATCTTATTAATCCATGTGGCCCTCTTGCTATGATGAAATGTGTAAATATTTGTAAATTAACTTCAGCTGCCAGGAAGAGTCACATGATAAAGAAGTGAACTTCCTGGAGATCAGATGTTCATGAGCATGGCAAGCACATACCACCGGCAGCATGTGCACTGCTGGAGCCCTGGGCCAAGATGTGTCTCACGAGCATGTCCCAGGAAGCTCCCTTGTTGATGCCCCACAGGGTGAGGCCCCTGTGAGTCTGGGAGTGTACCTGTTGAAATGGTGCTCCGGGCTTGGCTGGCCGCTGGCTGGGCTGAGTGCCGTAGACAGCTGCTTGCTGGGGGCGAGGCTGTGGGGTGCTGGGCGTGGGCCTGGGGAGTGGTGATGGGCAGGGCGGGCCTGGTGGCAGTGGCCAGGCTGCTCAGACTCCCACTGCTTGGGTGCATGGTTGTGGTTATCCCTTTGGCCAGTGGAGACCCTCCGACCACATTATTCCGGGAAGGCACCGCCCCTCCTGCCGGCACCCTGTGGAGAGAAAGCAGAAGGAATTCTGATGAGAGGCTCAGAGGTGATAGCACCACCTGGGCCTCTGGTGGTGGTGAGGCTGACCTACTGGCTCTGAGAGATGAAGGCCAACTAATCTGGGGACAAAGCCCTAAAACAATGCTTGTCACTCGGCAGAAGGGCCCCCTTTATGAAACCTTCATGGGGGGGCGAATTCTCAGTGTGAAATATTTAAGAGATAGCAAAGCCACCCTAAGAAACAGAGGAATGAGCGGAATCAAATCTTTTGTACCAGATCTACTGTCTTAATTTGTTCCTACAAACAGCTGTGTCTCCAGATACATCCAGAAAGAACAGATGACTCAGTCATGTCCCGAGAGGCCTTGACGCATCCAGCACGTGCGGGAAAGGATGGCAAGGACGCTGGCCCCCTCTGGGCACGGCTGCCACCTTGTACCGGCTGGCCGCTGGGAAAGGGCACACCAGCACGACATCCTTCTGAGAATGTCCAGGAGCTTGCAGTTCCATACCAGAAATAGATGCACTTTCACTCCGAAGTTTCCAGATGAAGCCAGCTCTCACAAGAGGAACACAGCCACTCTGGAAATGGGTCTTTCCATGCTGTCCCTCTGTGTATTTGCACTTAATCCATGCCCTGGAGGCAGCAGTGTGAAATATGGCTGAGTTAGGGGCTTAGAAGCTTCTGTGGATTCAGTTTCAGGGGAATTAAATGTCTTCCATTTGTCCAAGAGCTGGGTAAATTCCTGTTTCTGTTTCTTCAGGATCTTATTTCAAGACACATCAGAAGCCACAGGTGGGAGAACAGGCTGCCTGCCCCATGTCTCCTGGGCCTGGTCCAGCCATCTCCCTGTGGCTGGTACGCTGGGCATGGCCTCTAGTGGGCAAGCTCTTGGCAAAACAGAGTGAGGGCTTCTGCACAGCAGCTGCAGGGAGAGGGGCCTCTTGGAAAATGACTCACAAGCTAAGGGACTCAGGGTGGTATCCTCCTTCCCCAGCTCTCAGAGCTGTGCTGAACTTCACCCCAGTAATCAAGCTTGTTACCAGGTCAGCCAAAACCATGAATTTAAAAATCCCATTTGTTATCCATGGAGCTCACTTTTCCCTGAGGAAATCATTTTTAAAACTAAATGAAGTGGGCTCACAAATGATGAGTCACTAACTTGCAAGGTGATACTGACAAGTCTGAACACAACAGATGCAGACACACATCTGCCTCTCATGACAGTAGACAACCCTCTCACTCTGCCCTCATGGCAGGATGGCAGAGATACCCTCTGCTAGTCCTACTTTCGTAGTGCCTGCCCTCACAGGAAGAGCCACACACCTGCTCCTGCACCTAGTTTTTAAATGAACTCAGAATGTTCAACTCTGAGCACTACACTCTCAGCCCCAAGAGCCCAAAGCACTCTAGAGCCTTCTAGCATGGTGGGGACAAACACAGCTGATGGATCCAGGTCTGCGCGTGAAGGGCCAGGCCTTCGCCCACCCTCCAACCACTGCCAGTAAAGGCACTGCCTTCTGCTGGGTGGCCTTCGCAATTGTCCTGAACCCAGCAGGGATCAAGAAAGCATAAGTCCTGGGGGCACAGCCTTGGAGGGGGACAGGGGTCTTCCACTTCTGAGGATAAAGTCCAAGGCCAGATTTCCTGTTTTGTCCTGAGCTATGGATTGGAGTGAGGGAGCCATGGCCTCCAACATACTGACCCGGGGCAGCTAACATTTCCTTCTCTGAGGAAACAGAGAGGACACTCAGTGGCCTCCCAACACTGCAGTTACTAAGGCAAGATCTGGAGTGGCTTTTGCTTAATGGTTCTTCCTGGGTCTGCCATTCTTTATAAAACACAGACCAAGAGGGCTTGAGGGGCGTGAGCAACCACGAGGTGCACAGCAGAGGTGGAGGGAAGGTCCCAGGCCACCCACAGAGTTTCAGTGTCAGGAGCTGGAGAATCTTCCCATAACAAACTCCCTGGCAGCAGAAGACAGTTCTTAAGGAGACATTTTGATCAAAACAATTAGATTTCATTTATTGATTCAACTTGCATTTATTGAGCACCTCATATATGCACATGGTAAGCAAGGAGCCAGGGACACAAAGCTGGAGATGGTTACCATGGCCCAGGGGCTGGCCTGTGAGGGGACCCTGCATGCCTGTAGGTGACCTTAACAGGCAGAACTTGCCAGTGGGCTGCTTGTGATGACATGGTGGGCAGAGCCATCTATCCCAACTATGGCACAGGCAAGGATGGGGGCCTCCAGGCAAGGCTTCATATAGCAAGCAGACTTAGGGCCCAGCTTGTGAAGGATATTCAGGGGTTTAATTCAGAAACAGGAAGAGGGTGGAAGGCATTCCAGTATTGTGGGGGTGGGGCCACCTAAAAGAGCTTCCCGTGGTCATGCTGACCGGTGCTCGTCAGGAGTTGCCCCGCCAGGTGGTGGAGGGCCCCAGTGCCACGCAAGGAAGCCGGATTTAAACCGCAGGCTTTACATTCTGAAGGTCTGTAGAAGTTCTCAGATAAGGGTAAAAGAAGAATCGGAGAAGAAAAACTGGGAAGCCTCTGGCCTCCCGCAGAAGCCGCTGCTCTAGCCTGCTGCACGGAGGAAGAACCCGCTTCCTCATGTGGGAGTGGGGTGTGTGACAGGGTGATGTCCCCCAGCAGGGCGGGTGAGCCCAGAGGTGTGGACACCCACCATCTAAGGCTGTGCCTTCCTGGAGGGTGCCAGCTGGGTGGGGTGTCCCCTAACCTAGAGGGGTAACCTGTCCTTTCCCGGAAGGGCCATCTGATAACATGACAGGCCAGGGGCTTCAAGCACAAGCCGGCTGCAGATTGAGAGAGCCAACCCATACCTACTGGCATGGGAAATCCAGACCAGAGACCTTCCTCGGGGCTGCACACACTGGGCAAGTTACCCCACACCGCTGAAGAAGCCCCAGGAGGCCATGGGCAGCTCACCCCCTAAGCAGCCACCCCTCTGACCAGGTGGCTGGGTTTGATGGGAGGCATTTCCTGAAGCCCCTCTGCAGTTTGCTTTTCAAGCTTTTCCCTGCTGAGCATCACCTGAGCGAAGGATCTCTAACTGCCCCTTCAGCCTTGTGCCTGCAGACCTTCCAGGCCTTAGGTGACTCCATCATCCCCTGGGCGCCTCTGGGCACCTTGAGAGGAGGCCCTGGCTGAAGATCACTTTGGGAACTTGAGACGCTCAAATCAACAGCTCGTGTGTCTTGAGACCACTCCGCAAGTAGGAATCAGCTCAGCTATCAAAGCAGTGTCTATGCGTTGTTTCCACTGTAGCCTTGTTCCAAAGACAGGAGAAACCCAAGGCCACATCTTTCGCTTCTGTGTGTGTCCTGCAGTGTCAACACAGGGCCGTGCCCACGAGGGGCTTCTGTGAGTGAGGCTGACTGACATCACCAAGCTGTGGACTCTCATCTCAGTGAAAAGTTCCCAGACAACCCCCTTATCCCTTCAGTGACTCTAAAATTACATACGCTATTTTATAAAAGTAATAGAACAGAGAACTTACTAAACACTAACAAAACAAGGGAAAAAAAACCTACGACCACAGTGCGACTACTCAACAATTGTTAACTTTTGGGAATATATCACTTTTCCTTTGCATATATGTATATAGTGTTTTACATATCACACATCTATGTGTGATGACACACACTGCACACACGTGCATACATACTGCACACAAACATGCTGTACCCACGTTATGCACACACACACATGCACACACTATACAGACACACTGCATATGCACACATACCTTATGCTTACAGTATGCATATGCACATGCACAGGTACACACACTGCACATATACTGCACGCATGCACAGATACCATACACACAAGCACACACAAGTGTGCACACACTGTACACACGCATACACACTGAACACACTGTATACATATGTACACACTGTCCTCACACAAATATACACTCACACTTGCCACCTCACTCTCTAGTGACTTCCCTGTCCCTGCCCCTCCTGTTGCTGTTCTTCTTCCCTTGGTGGCCAGTGTCTGTTGAGGACAGTGAAGGAGTTGAGTGCAAACCCAGCTCAGAAGGTGAAATGCAGGCCTGGGGATGCCAGGGCTGTATCCTGGGCACTGGGGGCCTTGCTGCCTTCTGGGCTCAGCCCACAGCATGGCATCCAGCAGCAACAATAGCGGTAGGGCATGCAGGCCCTTGCCCTCTCCTTGCCCAGGCTGTCACCACCATGCCCTCACCTGGAAACGGGTGTCACGTAGTTTCCGGGGAACACCCCAGAGACCCCGGTCCTCAGGGATGCCCCCTTGAACCAGCCATCCTGACACTTCTCGAGGACCCGGTACATCTCGCCCTTGTGCAGCTCCAGCTCGTCACTCTTCTGGGGCTTGTAGGCATAGAGCGCCAGGTACCTGCGGGCAGAGCATGGGGCCAGCATCAGTCGGAGCCCTCCCGGGGAGCAGAAGACCAGCCGGCGTTCCTGGGGGGAGGTTGTCTTTGGAGCAACCCAACCTAAAAAGAGCCACTAGTGTTTGTGGGGGCTCTACAGTTTATGGAGGGCCCATACACCCTCCCTGACTCACTCCTCACAACAAACCCAACAGGCAGGGGAGGGTGGAGGCCTGCAGGGAGCTGCCCACAAGGAAGGGATGGCCTGTCACCCACAATCTTGAGAGGATTCCACCTGCCCATCTGACAGATGGGAAGGCAGTTCAGTAAGGCACAGTGACCTCAAGGCCCTCGAGGACCCTCTGAACTTCATCCCAGGGTCAGGTCTTTGGACTTCCCAGTTTTTTCTTCTTCCTACTGTCTAAAGTCTGATGCTCTGGGCAAGGAAAACCTTAGGGAAAACTCAGAGCGAGCTAAGCTAGACTTGGGCTGGATTTTCCTCACTTAATCTAACCAGGCCTGGTTTTCCTGCCTGGCTTATCCAATTAACTAGAGCTGGAAGAGACCTCAGAGGCCCTTTTCAGGGGAAAGGCAGTTAAGTTATAAAATTCTTGGTTGCACACTTCCTTGCAGTAATGGTCCATGATTAATTATTTGACTTTTTTTTTTTTGAGACAGCATTTCAGCCTGTCTCCCAGGTTGGAGTGCAGTGGTGCAAGCATAGCTCGCTGCAGCCTCAATCGCCTGGGCTCAAGTGATCCTCCCACCTCAGCCTCCCAAGTAGCTGGAACTACAGCTGTGCACCATCATGCTGGCTGATTTCTTAATTTTTTGTAAAGATGGGGTCCCCCTATGTTGCCCAGACTGGTCTTGAGTTCCTAGTTTCAAGCAATCCTCCCATTTCAGCCTCCCAAATTGCTGGGATTACCCTGGCCTTACTTTTAAGTCTTATTTGCAAACAAGAAAAGATCAAATTTAGTGGTGCAAATCATAGTCTAGGGTTTAGATGCTGTGTCTCTAACTCAGCCCATGGGGCAAGCTACTCTCATAAAGTACTTAACTATATCCATATCTTTTCCTTGTAAGGACTGGATAATACTTAGATAATTGCTCTGCTATTTTGGGGATTTGGGGAAGGTTGGTTTTGAACTGATGGAGAGAACCTATCAGATTATTTGCTCACAAGATTTCAGTCAGGGAAGTTGGTGGGGGCCTCAGTCCAGTAAGAGACCAAAGACTAATGTTAATGAAGAGTGATCTGGTGGATTTCACACCAGTGCAGGCGCTGGGTGGCCATGTTGGCCCTGTCCAGGGGCGCATGTACACAGTGCATCTCCGGGGATGTGTGGAAGCTCACAGACCTCCCATGGCACCCTCCTGATGCTGGAGGAAACTTCTAAGTGAAAACAGAAACAGAATGCAGCTCACGAGGGTTCAAGCAGGAATAAAGGAGGCCCAGTGTGGAATATTCTGGAACAGTATGAGAATCTTGTCAAGATTAAAAGTTTCTTGGCCTTAATGTGAAATCTGCCACCCTTTTCCAACATCCTAATCCTACATAACAAGGCCCTCTGCCCTCATTCAGTGACCTTGGCTATTTCCTTTGCTTTTAGGTGTCCCTCATGCCCTCCCCCTGGGGACATCCTGTGGGCCCAACTGTGGCTGGCGTCTTTCTTTCCCTGTTTGAAAAGGTGAACACTGACAATGAAGTTAGGACCAACTCTCGGCTTCAGAAGGATACACGAAGCCATCAGGAGAGGCCCCCTCTCCTCCCCGTGTTCACAGTTTCAATGCTGTGTCCAGGTGACAGAGAGAACCCAGGGTGTGATTCTGTTCTGACCACCATAGAGGAAATACTACTAAGGGAAAAGTCCAGTGAAAGTGACATACAACTGCAGCCAACGTGTGCCTGTGTAGGAAAGCTGGAGGGGAGGGGAGGAGAATGGGGAGGGCTGGAGAAGGAGAGGGGTAAGAAAGAGGGAGAGAGGGGAGGGATGAGGGGATGGGAGAGGAGGGGGAGGGAATGCAGGAGGAAAGGGAAGAGGGCGGGGAGGGGAGGGGAGGGGAGAGAAAGGTGGCTTCCACACAGTCTGGGCTGAGGCAAAGGAAGGCAGAAGAGGAGAGGAAGAGTGCAGAGACGGCTTGGATCCGCAGAAGGCTTGTGAATCAATAACAATGATGCACAAAGTGATAGGCCTGCTCTCAAGGAAATACAACTGAGCGTAAATCCTCCTTAAGTTAGCCTCCTCTGTCGCTTTACGGTGTCAGAACAGTCTGTTTTGATGGCCACGTGTAGAATGCGCAGCCGAGTTGGCTCCCGGCCAGGGGTGGGTGGTGTGCGACTCAGGCCGAACCAATAGCTGCTTTCAGTGGGTCCCGGGGGCCGGGGCCACCTTTGCTCTGGAGTGGGAGGCTTGTCAGTTGCCAGAGCAGGCCCAGAACATGCCCAGGCTGCTGACCACGGTTCAAGGACTCCTCTCCATCCTGTTCCTGGGCTGGGCTGGTGGGCAAGGTGCCGAGCTGGGGGCGCGGTGGCCTGTGTGGGGTGGGCTGTGCTTCATGGAGGCTTTGTTCTGTAGATTGGCTGGGGCTGCACCCCTTGACTGGGGCTGAGCCACTTTTCCCTCCAGACTGTGCAGGCTCCCTGCCCAGCATGGAGCTTGGTGGCTTGGGAGCATGGAACCCCCAGCAGGGCTGAGGCCCTGTGCAACATGCTTCCTCACCAGGGCTGTCTGTGGCTTTCTTGCAGAGGCTTCAATGCTGAGGACACAAAGCCTCGAGGAGATGGAGCTTCTGTCGTTGGTCACGCATATTCAGAGGTCGGGCCAAGGCTGGGCTGCTGGAGCTGTCAGTGCAGCCTGGGGCACAGCTGCGGCAGGACTTGGCTAAGATGAGAGCTGCAGTGGCACCAAGGTGTGGCCCTGGGGAGGCTGGGGTTCTGAATGGGATATGCCAGCCCTCTCACTCCAAGCACAGGCCCGGTGTGGCCCACCCGTAAGGAGATGCTGCTCCGACATGCACCAGGGCACTAGTGCACTTGGCCTCTGCGTCTTATTTTAAGTTTGTTCTGTCAACGAGTAATCCTTCCCTCTGGTCTCTATTTTAAGTTCAGCCTCTAGGTGTAGGTTGCTGGGGGAACCGGAATGTAAATAAGCCTGGCTTCACCTTGAAAAATCTCTTCTCCGCCTAATTTTCTTCCTTTGGGTGCCTTGTAGGGGACACCAAAAGCAGACAGATGAGCTGGGTCTGTTTTCTGGCATGTGGCTCGTGTGGGGTGGGCCCTGGCCTGGGTGGGGGTCACCTGCATCTGCTGTCCTCTCTGAGGGACTCAAGAGGAGGAGGCCTTGGAGGGGTGAAGAGCGATCTGGCCCACAGACCAGCCCTTTCCAACCTGCCGCCCTCCCACTCTCAGGGTCTCTGCCACTGCCCCCTGCAGCCACAGTGGTATCAACTGTTACCTCGTTTCCCACCAACATCTGTGAGTTGCCTCCTGCCAGGACTGCCAGTTCAGTCTCCTGGCTGAGCTGGATGGCGTCTCCCACACTCAGAGTGGCGAGCCAGTCTTCATAGATACATGCACCTGGGCCTGGCATGGCAGGGAGAATCAGGTGGCATCTGCAAGTAGCAGGACTTACATCCTCCTGGCTCCTGGGCCCAACTCCCACCTTCCATTTGCCTCAAAACACCTCGGCAGCTCAACACAGGCCCTGCGGAGTGCTCAGGCCATCTCCGTAACACTTGAGACCAGCTGAGACCACCCTGCAGGCTCTGACCTCACCTCTTTGGATTCTCACAGGTTGGTACTTCAAGTACTTATTTAAGGCAATCATGGGATTTTAGGCTCAGAGAGCCTTCCTCACCACCACCTGGTAGTGTATATAGGGCTTTCATGCCAATTAGAAAAAGCACCTCTAGAGGACAGGTTGCTGAGGACAAGTACAGCCTCCTCCAGGCAGAAGTGGCCACTGCAGGTGTGCAGTCAGGCACAGAGCCAGGGGCTCACCACACCCGGGACGGTGCACAGACAGGACAGACTGGTGGCTGGGCCGACCCAGCTGGGCATGGTGTGTGTCTGATTTCACGTGCAGCCTGCTGAAACTAACAGCACAGCCTTCGCTTACCCATACTACTTCCTTATTTCTACACTAAGATCTTCACTTGCTGCTAATTGTCTGCAGATTTCTCTTCCGCTCTAATCAGAGTAAACCAAAGTATTTTAGTGCCTTCGCTAATTTCATACCCTTTCTCCTCTAGATGCTGGCTTGCTCATGCTTCTTCTAAAATAAGCAAATGATTCCCAGTTCTCCTACTAGAAGTCCCCCTTCTGCTCTTCTCCCAGGGCCACGCAGGCTGGAGTTACAGAGACGTGTGCTCCCTCCTCACCTTTTCCATCAAGGTGCAGCAGGAAAGATCGACAGTAGGAGTGCTGTCAGAGCTGCACAGGAAGTCAAGGGTTTGGGGAGGGCTGGGTAAGTCCTGTGAAAGGGCTGAAGCAGGCTCAGGAGCTCAGAGGCGACCAGGAGCTGCAGGCAGAGTGGGGATGAGTGCAGATGCTCAGAGGAGCATGCGTGAGTGCCTGGGGAGCTGCAGGTATGGCCTCGGGATGGCCAGCCCCTGAGCACTGCTGCCTTCACCCCTTCCCTGAGGGCTGACATCAAGGTCTGGCTCAGCCCAGCCAGCAGAAACTGCTGGGGTCTTCTGATGTCCTGGGATCCCACAGCCAGCTGCGTGGGTTCAGATAGGGTTCTGCCAGGTAGAACCCAGTGCCACAGAGTTCATGGAAGGAAGTTAGGGTGGCATGACTGTGAGGCCAGCTTGGGAGCTGTGTCTTTTTCGAGTGAGCCCCTGTGACAGTTGTGTGTGGGGCTAGTGTTCAGGGACCCCTGAAGTGTGAACCTGGGCCAGTGTTACTGGCCTCACCTGGAACTTGTTAGGGATGCAGATTCTGGGGCCTCACCCTGGAGCTCCTGGTATAAGGCCCAGCAATCTGTGTTTCGACAGCCCTCCAAGTACAGGCATACCTGTGAGACATTTGTGGGTTTGGTTCCAGACTGCCCCAGTAGAGCAAATATTGCAATAAAGTGAGTCACCCAAATTTTTGGTTTACCAATGTATGTAAAAGTTATGTTTATACTATACAGTAGCTTATTAAGTATGCAATAGCATTATGTCTAAAAAAATGTAAATACCTTAATTAAGAAATATTTTATTTGGCTGGGCACAGTGACTCACACCTATAATCTCAGCACTTTGAAAGGCTGAACCAGGCAGATCACCTAAGGTCAGGAGTTTGAGACAAGCCGGGCCAACATGGTGAAACCCCATCTCTACTTAAAATACAAAAATTAGCCCAGCATGGTGGCAAGCACTTGTAATCCCAGCTACTAGGGAGGTTGGGGAAGGAGAATCACTTGAACCCAGCAGGAGGAGGTTGCAGTGAGCAGAGATAGCACCAGGGCACTCCAGCCTAGGCGACAGAGTGAGACTGGTCTCAAAATAAAAAAAAAGAATTATTTTATTCCCCCAAAATATTAATGATCATCTGAGCCTTCAGGGAGTCATCATTTATTTGCTGGTGGAGGGTCTCATCTTGATGTGAATAGTTGCTGACTAATCAGCATGGTGGCGGCTGGAGGCTGGGGTGGCTGTGGCAATTTCTTAAAATAAGACAATGAGGTTTGCCATATTGACTCTTCCTTTCATGACAGATTTCTCTATAGCATGTGATACTGTTTGACAGCATTTACCCACAGTAGAATTTCTTTCAAAACTTGAGTCAATCTTCTTAAATCCTGCCACTGCTTTATCAACTGTTTATGTGCTATTCTAAATCCTTTGTTGTCATTTCAACCATGTTCCCATCATCTTCACCAGGAGTAGATTCTATCTCAAGAAATTACTTTCTTGCCCATCCATAAAGAACAACTGCTCACCTGTTCAAGTTTTCTCATGAGATTGCAGCAATTCAGTCACATCTTCAGGTTCAATTTCTAATTCTACTTCTTTAGCTGTGTCCACCACATCTGCAGTGACTTTCTCTACTGAAGTCCTGAACCAACCACTCAAAGTCATCCATGAGGATTGGAAGAAACTTCTTCAAAACTCCTGTTAAGGTTGATATTTTTACCCCCTCCAATGAATCACAAATGTTCATAATAGCCCTAAATGGTGAATCCTTTCCAAAAGGTTTTCAATTTACTTTGCCAGTTCCATGAGAGGAATCACCACCTATGGCAGCTAGAGCCTCTGAAATGTACTTCTTGGCTGGGTGTGGTGGCTCATGCTTATAATCCCAGCACTTTGGGAGGCGAAGGCAGGTGGATCACTTGAGGTCAGGAGTTTGAGACCAGCCTGGCCAACATGATGAAAACCTGTCTCTACTAAAAAAAAATACAAAAATTAGCTGGGCATAGTGGCACATGCCTGTAATCCCAGCTACTCGAAAGGCTGAGGCAGGAGAATGGCTTGAGCCCAGGAGGCAGAGGTTGCAGTGAGCCGAGATCATACCACTGCACTCCAGCCTGGGCAATACAGAGTGAAACTGTCTCAGAAAAAAAAAAAGGTGCTTCTTAAGTAAGAATACTTGACAGTCTAAACTATTCCTTGATCCATGAGCTGAAGAATGGATGCTGTGTTAGCAGGCATAAAAACAACATTCATTTCCTGCACATCTCCATCAGAGTTCTTGGATAACCAGGTACACTGTCAATGAGCAGTAATATTTTAAAAGGATTTTTTTTTTTTTCTGAGCAGTAGGTTTGGACAGTGGGCTTAAAATATTCAGGAAACCATACTGTAAACACATGTGCTGTCATCCAGGCTTGGTTGTTCCATTTCTAGAGCACAGAGAGAGTAGGTTTAGTGTAATTCTTAAGAGTCTATGGTTCTCAGAATGGTAAATGAACACTGGCTTCACTTAAAGTCACCAGCTGCATTAGCACCTACCAAGAGTCAGCCTCTCCTTTAAAGCTTTGTAGCCAGGCCTTGATGTCTCCTCTCCAGCTATGAAAGTCCTAGATGGCATCATCGTCCAATATAGGGCTGTTTTGTGTACACTGAAAATCTGTCGTTTAGTGTCGCCACTTTCATCAGTGATCTTAGCTGGATCTTCTGGATAACTTGCTTCGGCTTTTTCATCAGCACTTGCTGCTTTACCTTATACTCTTACGTTACAGAGGTGGCTTCTTTATTTGAACCTCATGAACCAACTTCTGCTAGCTTCAGACGTCTCTCCTTTAGCTTCTTCACCTCTCTCAGCCTTCATGGAATTGAACAGAGATAAGGCCTTGCTCTGGATTAGGCTTTAGCTTAAGGGAATGTTACAGTTAGTGTGATCTTTAATCCAGACCACTCAAACTTTCTTCATATTAGCAATTAGGCTGTTTCACTTTCTTATAATTCATGTGTTCACTGGAGTAACACTTTTAATTTCCTTCAATAACTTTTCCTTTTCATTCACAACTTAGATAAGTGTTTGCACAAGTTTCAGCCTATCTCAGCTTTTGACATTCAGCTTTTGACATGCCTTCTCCTCAACAAGCTTAATCATTTCTAATTTTGACTTAAAAGTGAGAGATGTTTGACTCTAGCTTTCACTTGAGTACTTAGAGGTCATTTAGAGTTACTAAATGGCCTAATTTCAATATTGTGTCACAGGGAAAAGGCAGGCCTGGGGAGAGAAAGAGAGAAGGGGGAATGGTGGGTCCGTGGAGCAGTCAGAACACACACATCACTTATTAAGTTCACTGTCTTATATGGCATGGTCCGTGGTGCCCAAAACAATTCCAATAGTAACGCCAAAAATCACTGATCACGTCACCATAAAGACATAATAATAATGAAAAAGTGTGAAATACCGTGAGAATTACCAAAATGTGACACAGAGACTTGAAGTGAACACGTGCTGTTTGAAAAATGGCACCACTCGACTTGGTGGACACTGGGCTGCCCCAGAGCTTCAATTTGTAAAAAAAAAAAATGCAGTATCTGTGAGGTACAACAAAGGGAAGTGCAATGAAATGAGGTTTTCCTGTGTCTGGTGCATTCTGAGGCTAAGCCCCATCACTGGACAGGGTCCAGGGATGCCCAGCCTGGGTCCCCTCTGAAGGGCGACAAGTGGCTCATTGCTCACTGTGGTGGCTGTGCTGGGAATCTCCCTCAGGGTGCAGCATCATCCACGACTGCCCCTCACAAGGGCAGCCTGAGGCCAGTGCTGCCCCTCACAAGAGCAGCCTGAAGCCAGCGCTGGCTCACTTCCAATGTGGAAACTCCGCAGGGCTGTCTCGGCTCCAGAGCCCTGAGGATCAGCGAGGATTCCCTTCAGCCACAGCTCGGTCTAGCTTCCTGACGGGTGTGTTCTGAGAGCACTCCCCACAAACCTCCCATCTCAGGGTCTGCCTCCAGGAAACCCAATGTAGACAGCGCTGGTACCGCCAGAGATGCACTGCTACGACAGGGACCTGCATCTCCTTCCTTCCACTGCAGCTGGCCCTGCAGCAGCTCCAGACATCTCTGACCTTTGCCTGCCAAGCTCTATGTCGTCCAGAGACTCTCAATGAAATTCCCTGCTCTTTCCACTTGCATCCCCCCACTTCCCCACCTGCTTGGGGTCCCAGATCTGCCCTCTCTCTAGAGGTGCAGGTGGCAGGGGCGGGGGTGAGGAGCACTCATCCCTCCACTGGTTCTCAGGCTCACTCTCATCTTCTTGGTTGCATCTGTCTGTAATACCCTGAGGATGGAACCATCAATGCCTGGAAGGGCTGACCATGGGGCCAGGCTGACCACAAGGCTGGGCACTATCAGAGGAGGCCGGATGGCTGGCCTCTGAGATACCTCTTGGAGGCAGTACCTGGTGACTTCGCTGCTCCAGGCCTTTATTCCAAGCCTGGCACGTATTTATTTTACTGGGTCCTGTTGTACTGAACTCACGCCGATCCAGTCCATTGCAGACTAGTGCAGTGCCAGCCTACTTTGTGAATTTGCAATGGAATGTGCCCCTGCCTTGTCTTAGCATGGTTTGGTCACCAGTCCTTTCTCCATGTCCTAGAATATGGGGACTATTGACACTGAGGGTGATTTGGTGGCCTTTTAACCACCAGCACAAATGGTGATGGGGTCATGAGGAGGGTCACTCCTGATCCAGCAAGGCCTGTGAGGTCATCCCTGCCATGACAGAGAGCACGTTTCACATGATGAACATCAACCACCAGATCCAGGGACCCTGCCTGCACCCTAGCAAGGGAGGATGAAAACCACTGGCCACCATTCCCCTGGGCTTCCCTTTCCCTGTTGCAGGCCCACCCCTTCCTCTCCCCAAGTCTTTCTCTAGGCTCCTGGATAGGACTCCCAGGTTCCCCAGGTGCCACCTAGGTGGTCATGCACCTCACAGGGTACCTAGTTTTCCCTGCAGGTGATGAACTGCACCCGTTGACTGTGGAAGTTTCCTTTTCTGATGCCAAGCTGACATGCAGTCCCAGAGCAATGCTCTGTGCGAAGAGTTATGCTGCCCTCAGTTTGCAGGTACGAACATTGAGTCAGACCCAGGCATGTCTGTCTGATGCCTGTCTCTTCCTCCTCCTCTACCTCCTCCATTGCTGGAGGTGATGACGGAGCATCTTGGATGGCTCCTGCAGGGTAGCCCTCTGCCCCCTCCCTGCCTCCTCTGGTCCTTCACACCAGGCAGTGGCTCTAAGATGCCCATGCAAAAGTGGAGGTGTGAAACAACTTTTCTGAATCAGAGGCGACCTACTCACAGCATTTTCATCAATCTTGAGACCCTCTGGGTGGGTTGGCTGTGCCCGGGAGCATGGCCTCTAGGAGCAGACACTCATATCTCTGCTCCCCCAAATCACAGCAGATCTGCCAAGAGGAAGGCAAACAAGCCTCAGAGCCAGAGAGCAGAGTTCCCAACGCAGCAGGGGTGGAAAGGGGGCACAAGAATGAGAGATGTCTCTGCAGACTCAAAGTCACCTCCATGCACTGGGTGAGCAAACTGAGACCCTTCTTGTGTTTTCCCCTTAGGGAATCTGTGTCATGGAAGCCTTTCACACGCGGAGGAAGGGACAAGAACAATATCCTGCCATCAACATGCTGACCGTGAGGGATGAGGCCTCTTAATAGCAAGGGCTCATGTTTCAGTGCACGTGACATGGCCTGGAGAGGTCAAAGCTGTGCAATCATGAAGATCAGGAACAGCATCTCCTGAAGTCATTCTATGGCTGATCTTCACGTCAGCCCCATCTGGGCCCTGGCTGGAGTCCCAAACCATCATTCTCTGCAGACCCCTGACGGGCAGCAGTGCACTGTTGTTTGCTTCGGTTGTTTTTGTAACGACAGCACATCTCATGTTAAATTTCAGACTTCTGAACGTGACTTACAGATACTACTTTGGGAAGAATGGTTAGATCAGACCCCCACAACAGGTACTTGCCACTGATAGGGTATGTGTGGGAATACAAGCTTCCTGGAGCTGAAGAGAATAAACTGGTGAGGTAAGTCTGATCTTCTCCTCTCTGGGGATAAAATAAAGGATGTCATGTTCTCAGAATGCATCATGCATGCTGCTGTAATTAATGTATGTAATGTTACCTAGCATGTGACTGCTACTCAGTGTTAACAACTACGAACACACATGGAACAGACCATCACCAGTCACAGGTCATGCTGACCATGATCCAGCTGCTGCGTGGAGGGCAACTGTGTCACCTGAAGACACATTCCTACCTAAATCCTTATCATCTTTAGAAGGATGTTGTCCGACACTTAAGTTTCCCTTCCCTGGTACCCAAATCTCAAGCTAAGTGGAAACTGCCCTCCCCTGGGGAAGGAGCCCAGAGGAAGAGGTGGAGGGCTAGAGGCACAGTGACCTTGTCCCCCAAGGCAGGGGAGCTGGGCAGGGAAGAGGTCCCTCTACACCTGCACCAGATTCAGAAGCCATCGAGGACATGGAGGTTTGTCCATGGTTGAGGCCTCCAGAATATTCTCAACTCTTGAGGGGTGACATGCCTGGAACTGTTACCTTTTGGGTCTCCAAGACAGAGCAGCCTTCTCGGGTAGCTAAGCCTTGAGCTCGTGGCAAGCTGGGGAGCCCTCTGTACCTAGGAAGGGGAGCCGTTGCTCTCATGGAACAAGTGGCAGCTGCTGAGAGTCTGTATATAGGCATTCAGCTGGTCACGGGGACCTCAAAATGAACACATCTGGGCTTTGGCCTTCAAGCACTCATGGCCTCAGCACCCTGACCTGCATCCTGCCTCTCATTTGGGAAACTCCATCAGGGCCATCCCCTGTGGGTGCAGGTTTCCTTCCTCAGATAGCATCCTGCATCCAATTCTTCAAGAGGAGTAGACTCGTCACCCTCCCCTTCCCACGTGCCTCCTTGGCCCCAGCTTTGTCTGAGCTGCCAGAACTGATGGCAGGAGATGGAGGTAGTTATCTTTTGTCCAGTGCTGGTGAAAACTTGAACATCAGTCTCAAGGCATCTGGGAAGTAGCCTGCTCAGGAAGCTAGGTAAAAAATAGGTACATTGCAAATTCCTTTCATTAAATTGGTTAATTACAGTGGGAGGATGTTGGCAGCTTTCCTGCCCACCACTGGATAAAGGCTGGTGTTTCCACTGGGCTTAGAGGTGGGTGTGTGCCAGCAGCTGAGCTACTTTTAGGTGACCTTTTGAAGCTCAGCAAGTTGCTCTTCAAAAGACTTTTTTGCTTGAAATACATCCTATTCTGCAACAACACAGGTTCTGAGTGTCCCTCTGACCCACCGTGGATCAAGAGAACTTTCTGTATTTGTCATATTGTTTACCAAGTTCATAAACTTCATCTGAACACAGTCATTCAAGTGACAGAGCTCTGCCAAACACAAGAGCGAAAGGGAGTCTAATTCTTCAGAACACGATTTAAATGGGGAATTTAAAAACTGCACGTATCTGTTAAGAGCTGTAATTTAACTGGGCAGATTTTCTAAACAAGCATCTCACTTCCTAGCACTGATTCATCTGGTTATATTTGGGGATGAGATGCAGCTGGCATGCACTGGTGTGGCCCCAGGACGGTGGCTGAAACACTGAACCACTTCCAAGCAGTTGGTGACTACTGGCTGCCCAGGCTCCTAACACCACCCGCTGCTCTGTGCACCTGCTTCCCTCCCGCCTCTCCCTCCCACTCGCCCCCATCTCAGGGCTTTCCATGCTATGGAGGGCCCGCTCCACTCTATGACTGGCTCCTCTCCTGTTGACTGGGACCTGTATTATAAATACTCTGAATATCCTCCCTGCTTAGAAGAAATGTCCTAGGAACAATGACATCAGAAGGACCCGGCTGGACTTTTGTCTCCCACACTCTCCTTTCGGCGGTGTTACTAGATGCATATAACAACACTGGCCAGCTAGTTACACATGGGAAAACCCTGCAGAAACTGCACATGGACAGGCCAGCCCACACAGGAGGGAGGGCTGCAGGTGCGGGACCCCGACAGACACAAAGGGCAGCTCACACGTTGAGGGGCAGCTGGACCTTGGGAGGCGTGCCCTGCTCTCCAGACACCGAGGCAGCCCGCGGAACAGCCGTGGGGGTGGATCCTGCCAAGGAGGAGGCGTCCTGAAACAGACAAGAGGGGACAGGAGTGAGGAGACAGAGAGTCCATCCGAGGGAAACAGAAACGCAAGGTGAGGCTGATCCACACGTGCCTGTGCTTCCCCAGCTGCCTGGCTGTTTGGCCTCCAAAGTGCTATGCCTACCTGGATTGTCGAAATGGTTCTCCAAACATGGGAGTAGCCTGGCAGCCCAGGACCCCTGCCCCAAGGTGGTTTTCAAGAGCCCCTTCCCAGCAGCTCAGGGAGCCTCCTCCAGCCTGCATCTGGGCTGGTCAGCATCACACTACAGTCAACACGGCGGGAGGCCGCGTCCCAGACCTGGCTTTATTCTTAGACATTCAATTAATTATTATTGTGTTTGTTAAAAAAAAACCCACATGAAACCTTTCATGCTATGAAACAGCTTATTTAAAAAGAGTATTCCCAGGAACTGGGGATTAATCCCTAAAGAAAATTGGTCCCACGACAGCAGACAGAGCAGCAGGCCAAGGTGACCGGGGGTCATAGGGCGGCCCCCTGCCCGCAAGACCCCAAAGTGCTCCAAGCTTCAAGAGTTTCTTAAGCGAGGAGATGACCTGAGGAAAGGTTAGCATCAGGGGTGCGCTGTGCTCTCCGGGGACAGTGGGGGGCCAAGCGAGGAATCTTGGTGGCACCATGGTCTTGCCAAGGGAATTCCTGCATGGAGAATCCTTAGCCCAGGGCTGTGTAGGGCAGTGCTGCCCCCAGGTCCCCATACCACCCAGCTTGCTTGCCCTGTCCCGGCCTTCCCTAGCACAGGGTCCTGTCTTCCTGTTCAGAGGCATTCAAGGCAGAAGGGTAACCTGTGTCCCTCTCAAAGATCTGTCTGAGTCCTAGCCATGGCCCCAGTGCTTGTGGTCTTGTTTGGAATAGGGGTCTTTGCAGATATGAGGTAAGGATCCTGATAAAAGATCATCCTTGATTAGAGTGGGCCCCAAATCCAGCGATGAGTGTCCTTACGAGATAGGGAAGGAGGACAGGGACATGGAGGGGAAGGAAGTCCATGCGAGGAGGGAGCAGAGACAGGAATGATGTGACCATAAGCTAAGGGGTGCTAAGGATGCCAGCAGCCACCAGAAGCAGGAGTGAGCCCCAGAACAGACTCCCCTCAGTCTCAGGAGGAACCAAACCTGCCCATACCTTGACCTGGGGCTTTCAGCCTCCAGAGCCGAGAGAGAACAACCTTCTGTTGCTTTCAGCCACCTAGCTTGTGGTACTGGTCTGGCAGCCCCAGGACACCCCATCAGAGGGGCTGTCAGGGAGCCTGGAGGAGGGAGGACTCCACCTCCCTTCCAGGCGAGAGAGCCAGCGGTCTCCTCCCTTCCTGGAGGATCCCGTGTAGGCCTGATGAGGGGCAGGATAAGGATCCTGGCAGAAATTGGAGCAGAGGACGGGGCCAGGCTGTGGGTACCTCTGCAGAAGGCAGGTTTGGGGAGTGTGGGGGGCTGCCTGGCTCTGTTTGGGGAAGGTGCCTGTGTCCCCATTGTGCATCCTCAGGTGAGCAAAAGGCACTAGAAGCAGAGACCACACAGATGGGAGGGAGAGCCACCGGGAAGGTGCCCCAGGCAGGTGGACTGCCCTGCACCCAGACTGGCCTCATGCTACCTTCTTAGCTTAGGAGCAAGAAGCTTCTTACCTTTCTCATCACTCACTGCCCAGGTCTGGCCTTGCTTAGCTGATAACCTCTGCATGCTGCTGGCCACCTACCTGCCTTTCCCTGGGTGGTCACAGCCCTCCCCAACTAGTGATCATGAGCAGAGCACGAAACCATGCTACATGGGCAGCATCTACAAGGTCGGAAACCATTTCTTCCTCCTGTTTAAATCCAGTGCGCCAGGCAGAATGAGCAGGTGCAACCGAGAGACGCAGCTTCCCTCGTGTCTCTAGGGTAACTCCAAGTCTCAAATGACTTCCATTGCAATGCAGACACTGTGAGAGAACCTTTGATTTTCAAAGGCTCCTGAGAGAGCCGGGTGTCCAGAGGGCAGCCCCTCTCGGATCTTGTTCCTCAGGCACATGCAGAAGCAGGAAAGGATGAGCGCCAGGAGAACAGGGCTGGAAGGACGCATTCTTTCTCATGGACGGATTCCAGGGTCTTCTGTCTGCTTGGGACACCTGCCCTCTCCATGAAGGGAGATGGGGACCAGGAGGTGTCCCCAATAATGCCAGGATCACTTTCCTTTAAGAGAACTCCTCAGAGTTGGCCTGGGTCACGGGTCACCATCCATGGAGGTGGAGGTTGGGGCTGGAAGGTGAGTCTGAGGGCAGAGACACCCTTTCCAGAGGGAAAAGGAGAAGCAGCCACCTTATTCTCCACCAGGCCCTCCCTGTCCCAAGCATCTGCACAGAGGAGAGGGTGTCCTGTGCTGCTCTCTCCAGTGTCCACAGGTCTCCTGTGGTCACTGAAGAGAGGTGTGAGCAGGACTTTAGGGTTATTCACTTGCCCATTCAAATAGTTACCAAGAGGTTCCAGCACAGTCACAACAGGCTCAACACACTGAGAGTCGATGACCTGGCAGTCAGAACTGGCCCTGGGCCTCCATGGTGAACAGCATGGCCTGTGACTGTGTGGGGCTTGCAATCCAAGTGGCCCAAGCGCTGGACACATACTTCGTTTTTTTTTTTAATGAAGTCTCACTCTGTCACCCAGGCTGGAGTACAGTGGCACGATCTTGACTCACTGCAACCACGACTTCCGGGCTCAAATGATTCTCCTGCCTCAGCCTCCTGAGTAGCTGGGACTACAGGTGTGCACTACCACGCCTGGCTAATTTTTTTTTTTTTTTTTTGAGACAGACTCTTGCTCTGTTGCCCAGGCTGGAATGCAGTGATGCAATCTCTGGCACGGTGGCTCACACCTGTAATCCCAGCACTTTGGGAGGCCAAGATGGGCGGATCATGAGGTCAGGAGGTCGAGACCAGCTTGGCCAATATGGTGAAACACCATCTCTACTAAAACTACAAAAATTAGCCAGGTGTGATGGCACATGCCTATAATCCCAGCTACTGAGGAAACAGGCAGGAGAATTGCTTGAACCCAGGAGGCGGAGGTTGCAGTGAGCTGAGATATTTTGTATGTTTAGGAGAGATGAGGTTTCACCATATTGGCCAGGCTAGTCTTGAACTCCTGACCTGAGGTGATCCACCCTCCTCAGCCTTCCAAAGTGCTGGGATTATAGGCATGAGCCACTGTGCCCAGCCTGGACATGTAATTCTAAGCTTGCAACAGCCCCAGGAAGTTCAGCGTGCACAGGCTCCTTACAAAGGTACCGTGCCTGGTCTGGGTGTGGGTGGAGAGGACTTCAAAAGGCATGAGGCAGGCTTGTTAGGGAATGTCTTAGTCTGTTTATTGTTGCTCACAACAGAATACCTAAAATTGGGTAATTAATGACAAAAAGGAATTTATTTCTTATAGTTCTGGAGGCTGAGAAGTGCAATGTCACATGGGCACTTCTGGTGACAGCCATCTTGCTGGTGGGGATTCTGCAGAGCATTGTGTGGTGAGGGGGCTGAGCATGCTAGCTCAGGTCCTGCTTCCTCTTAGAAAGCCACCAGCCCCACTCCTGTGAATCCAGGAACCCATGAGTGATTATTCAGCATTGCCCTCGTGACCTAATTGCCTTTTAAAGGTCCCACCTCTCAGTGCTGCCCCATGGGGGATTAAATTGCAACATGAGTTTCAGAGGGGACATTTAAGGCACAGCAGGGAGGTGGTGAGGGTGGGTGGTGGGCCTAGAGGAGCCCAGGCCAGCTAAGGCGGGAGGCCAGATGAAGTGATGGTTTGGAGGCAGAATGGGGGAATATCCCCATGGGATGAGGACAGGCTGTGCGGGGCCTCCTGAGAAGGTTCTGGTCTTCACCCTGAGGGCCTGGAGTCCCTGGAAGATGGGCAGGGAGAAGGCAGCCACAGGCCAGGACCTGCAGCTTTGCAGGAAACCCATTGGGAAGTGAGAGGGAGCCCAGCCTGCACCGGCAAACGGCAAAGGAGCCAGGAAGGCGTCTGGATGCGCTCAGGGGGCTGTTAGTAGGAACAACCATGGCAACAGTAGCACCCGAGACCATTGTACCCGCCCTGTGCAGAGCCTACCATGGCTGGGCCCAGCTCTGAGCACTTCTCTTAGAACAATGCTTTCAACCTTCACAAGCCTGCAGATGGGTATTGTGAACTCAGGCAGCCTGTGCAGAGGCCACGTGCTTAGCACCACACCGTGGTGTTAATTCCTCACAGCTGTGAGACAGCCACAAACTCAGGGCCTTACATTCACACAGAAGGTCTTGAAGTCAGATGTCCTAAAATCAAGGTGTGGTAGGGTTGTGTTCCCTCTGGAAGTCTGGAGGAGACTCCATTCCCTGCCTTTGCAGCTTCTAGAGGCTTCCCACATTCCTCGGCCCCCTCCATTTCAAGACCAGTGGTGCAGTGTCTTCCTCTCTCTTGCCTCTGCTTCCATCACCACATCCCTTTCCCTGACTCTGGCCTCCACCTCCCTCTCGGGAGGGCCTCTGTGACTGTGCTGGCCCAGGTGATCCAGAAGCATCTCCATCTCAGGGTCTTTTCCCGTTTGCCATGTGAGGTGACACATTCTCAGGTTCTGGGATCAGCACTTGGACATGTTTGGGGGCCATCATTCCCTTCTCCACCAACAAGGCTAGCTCTGAAGGACACGGAGGGAGGAGCATGGGCTGAGTGTCCAGCCTTGGCCAGATGGAGATGCTGTTGGAGAGACAGGAGAAGAGACCAGAGAGGCCATGGGCTCAGTGCTGGACACGCAGTGTTTAGTGTGCCTGGAGCTGTCTCAGTGTGGAAGAGGAGGCAGCTGATGACGCCAACTAGGGGCTCAAAGGGGACTGGCCTGGGCAGCAGATCTGGGGTCATGAGTGTATAGTTCATCTATGAGGCAATGCTGCCTCATGGCAAAGCCCTTAGCTCCCAGGTGTGTGACCAGTGTATGTGACCGTAGCTGAGACAGTGTCTGTAAGCCTCCGATCTCTTATTGGGTCCATTGAGGGTCACGGACTTCTGCTCTGACCATGATGGTAACAGGGGCTGGGTTTACCCTCCTGCCTGAAAAAACTGAAAAACCAGATGAAGCCTGATTCTGTGGTTCTCGAGACTGTGGAAATCAAGCAATGGAGGACAGAGACCCCAAGACACGAGAAAATGGGGTTGTGGCGACTCGCATGGTCTACAGAGCTGGAGTACGAAATGGTATCATTCACAGTCTATAAAGCAGTCACTCTAAGTCCACAGAATAGGCCCTCAACAAAGCCTCATGATCATCGTCCTGAAGCCAACGAGGTAGAGGATGCAGTGGCCTGGGAGACAGTGAGGAGGGAGGACGCCCTGGCCCTGCCTGTGGGACACCACCCAGAAGAGGGCCCTGAAGGGGGCTGAGATGGGATAGCCCAAGAAACAGAAGGAGACCCACAGCCTGGGGGAGATGGTGCTTCAGAAGGAATGTCATTGTCCATTGAGCTGCACGCTGTGGAATGGCCAAGGAAGTCCAGGACCCAGAAGGACCCACCAGTCTTGGGAATGCTGGCATGTGCAGGCACTTCCTGGGGCGGATGACTGCCCCTGCTGGACCACTGGGGGAGTTACACCTCTTGATCCCACTCTTGGGACCCAGAGGACTCCAGTGTGCTCCCTGCAAGAAAAGTCCTCACTCCTGGCTTGGCCAATGGACCCACAGTCCCCTGGTTTCTGTCCTGATCTGCCATTGTTAGTAACAGAGAAGCCTGTGAACTCAGGTCCTGCAGGGCAGGACCCCATGACATGCCTATGTTGTGTGGAGGGCTGGTGGGGGCAGGGGTAATGCTCCAGTGCACAGAGAAGGGAGGGGAATGTGGAGGCCAGAGAAATGCCCACAGAGTCAGTCCAAGTCCTGGGGATCTGGGCTGGTAGCCAAAACTGTTCTCCATTCTAGAGGGGGAGAGACAGACAGAAAGACACAGAGAGAGACAGAGGTAAAGAGACAGAGACAGACTGTAGCCCCAGCAGTTTTATATTAAGAATGAATCCTAAAATAATCAGACAGACCAGGAGTGGTGGCTCACACCTGTAATCCCGGCACTTTGGGAGGCCAAGTCAGGCAGCTCACTTGAGGTCAGGAATTCGAAGCCAGCCTGGCCAACATGGTGAAACCTTGTCTCCAGTAAAAATACAAGAATTTACAGGGCATGATAGTGGGCACCTATAATCCCAGTTACTCAGGAGGCTGAGGCAGGAAAATCACTTGAACCCAGGAGGCAGAGGTTGCAATGAGCCGAGATCTTGCCACTGCACTCTAGCCTGGGCAACAGAGGGAGACTGTGTCTCAAAATAATAATAATCATCATCACACAAGTCAGAATGGAGGTACAGGTGAGGACTTCACAGCAGCACTGTTTATGATATGAAAAACCTGCACTCCTGAAGCAAGCTAAAATGTCCCATGGTGTGGGGTTGGCAGGCTGACGAGGGCACAGAACGCCTCACTGCTAACAGGCCTGTAGGGCTGTGTAGGGCATGCGGAGTCAAAATAGAAGTGAGAGCCAGGCATATGAAGGCTTATCTAATTTCTGTCAGTGATGCATGTATTTTCATGGTAAAAAGTCAGGAAACTTACATAACAGACTATAACTTTGCTCCTTTAGGGTGCTGCCTTTTGGGACAATTTTACTATTTTTTCATCTACATGTTCAAGTTTTACATCACTTTAATACCAAGTGACAATGGTTTCCTGAAACATTTCCACAGTGATACGAGAAGAATAACAGAATTAGCACTTGAGGTCTGGCTGATGGTGAGCCTGTGTCTTCCTCGAACCCCCATGTGCCATCTTTGTCAGGGGAATCTGGGAGGTGACGAAGGGCAGCGGTGACCTCGCAGCACCAGCTGGCACTGGGTCGGCTCTTCCATGTGCCCAGGTGCCAGGCACTGTGCTCTGCAGCAGTGGGAAGAGTGGGCGTCTAAGATGACCGGCTCACACTGGTCCCACAGTCATGCTCTTGTTACCACGCCTGCTGTCCTGTTCAGAGCCGCGGTGGGGCCACACCAGGAGGGTGGCCTGCCTGGAGCTTGCCCCTGCACTTGGACCTCTGCCTCCCAATGTCCTGGAGCCGCTCAAGCGATACTCCAATGGGAGGGGCCAATGTGTTTGGCCAGGGGAGACCAAGGAGACTATGTTTTGTGTCCTGGGCGGAGGCAGAAGGCTGAACTGAGCGCGCACACTGTGCGGAACACACCCATCATGCACCACAGCAGTCGAAGCCTCACCATCCCATCTGTGCCAGCATCCACTGACACCCCTGGTGAGTCCAATGTAAAGCACCCCATATGGCTGGGTGTCAGGAGGCGTGGGAGGGCTCAACCAAGGCACCTGGGGCATGGACGGTGGGAGCTGGCACAGGGCCCATTCAGGGGTCTGGGGCCTAGGCCACCCTGACATGGGCTATCCCTAAAGATAGCAGGAGGGAGACACTCTGGCGGCTTCACTGGAATCCTGGCCTTCAGCTGACACTTGATACAGCAAATACTCCAAGCAAATATGTGGGATTTGACAGCCAGCTATTACTTACAGCTGGAAAGAGCAGCAGAGAGAGGTCAGATGTGTGGAAATGCTTTTTCCCAAAGGTCAAGATGAAGAATGTCTAAAACTGACACGAGGCTGAGCGTGGCTCCCGTGTGGCTGGCCCTCCTAGCATGGATGTGTGGTGCGGTGCCCAGAGCGAGGGGTGCCAAGGGATGTCATGCTATGTAGGAGGCAGTGCCAGGCTGGGAGCAATGCCAGGCTGGACTCTGCCCTCAGGGATATAAAAACTAAAAGTACAAAGAAGTACATGGCACTTTGGTTGTGGCTTCCTGATGCTGATGGGGTCAGTCCATCCTCTGAATCTGGTCTCTGTTGCTATGGATGCAAATGAGCAGCAATTTGCTGGTGGCCAAGGTGGGCAGGGGTCAGGGGTCCTCCCATTGATGGGCTCAGCAGTGGGTTACTGTGGGTCATAGGCCTAGCTGTGGGGAATGTGACTCCCAAGAACACGGGGCCTGCTGACAGGGGCAGAGATGAGCAGCCACTGCTAACCCTGGCAGGAACTAACTGCAGGGAAAGGAGCCTCTCCTTTAAATGACTGTGATCAGGAACTCCTTTGTAAAGGCCCCAGCTTCCACATGGCCAGCATCCTGCAAAGCCTGAGCTGCTGCACTGCCTGGATGCACTTTCAGCCCCCAACCAATGGCTCCCCTCTCCCGAAGTATTCGTAACGAGGTTGAGAGTTGCTGACTGTAACACTGGGGACTTGAGGGCTCCTTGCCTCCAGTTCCAACCATGGGGCTTGGCCCTGGATGCAGGCCTGGCTTCTTCCTAACCACAAGCCACCTCTCTGATGCTGCTTTGATTTTTAATGGCTTAATTTTAAATGATTCTAGGCCTTAAGGGATTAGTAAAGACTTGGCAGGAGTTAGGGAGTCAACCAGTGATAAAAATAAGAAAAGAGAAGGAGCTCCTTTGAGTAAAAATAATTGGGGACACAGCCCTCAGGCAGATGTTCATCCTATCTCCAAGATCACTCGATGGAAATGTCTGCTCTGACTTCAAAGCTAAGTGTAGCCCTGTCTGCCATGAAGCCGTGCCCAGTAGCCCATGCCCAGGAAAGGGCTTTGACTATCATAAAGTAGGTTTGCACCATGGTCTTTTTAATGACTCCATAATGGATACCTGCCCAGATTCAGCCTGGGCAAGTGGACACACATGTTCTGAAGGAACTGGCCCACCATGCAGTGGCCCATTTCTCTGACTCACTGACCCTACAGAATAACACTCCAGCAATCCCTCCCTCGGGCAGATGCTCAATGACACAACCTGTGAGCATTTTACCTGGGCCCAGTAGTGCAGGGTCAGCTGGCAGGGATACAGGCAGGAGAGGATGGCCTCGTCTGATGGAACTTAGCATGAGCAAACAGTAAAGTGACAGTGTGCGTGCTGATGCTGCCTCCTGGGTGCTCGGAGCTGCAGCAGCCCTCCACACCAAGGTCGGGGCTGGAGCTCAGCCTGACTGTGCAGTGCCCTGAAGCCAGGCAAGCTCCTCTGCTCTTGTATCCCTCTCTCTATCACAGAGGCTGCACAGGTGAATGGCACACAGCCCTGGAGCTACTAGTCAGTAAAGATTGGGCTGTCATTTGTGATGGTGATATGCTTCATCAAATTCCAGCCTCCCCTGGTTGGAAGCCTGGTGTCAGCTCTGGCTGCAGTGCTATGGCTGCGGTTCCCTGATTCTAAACTGCCAAGTTGTAACAGACACTAGAGGCTCCTCCGCTGCATTTTAATGGGGCCCCTAAGCAGTGGCGGGGAACCAGGCCATATTAGTTTCCTGTTGGGATTACTAAAAGGGAAAAAAGAGGGTCTGGGGGTTGGTAGGCTGTACGGGGCCTCTGAGTCTCTTTCTTTGACGCTATGGAACAGACAAAGACTCCGAGAAGAAACATCTCATCTTAATTTTTAATATGAGTCCAGAAAACACTATCATCACCCCAAGGAATGGTGAAACAGGTATGCATTATTCATCACTCACTACCACTCCATGACATGGGGTGTAAATCAGACCCTCATGAACTTGCTTCCCAAAGAAAACTCCAGAATAAAACATTTATGGCCTGATTCTTCTGCTTGGTTCTGCAAAGAACAGCAAGCAGTTTGTATAGCCGATGATCCGTGTGCCTCTTGATCTCCCTCTCAGGGAGGGCAGAGGCTGGGGAGCCCCAGCTGGGGGGTGGGGTGGGGTCTGTCCTGGGAGAGGCAGTGGCCATGCCTTCTGCCTACGTAACTTCCATTGCTCTCAGCTGGTAAGGGGAACTGCTTGCTTGCCACTGAAGATGGAGGCCAAAACTTCCCTCCACTGCTGCCTGCAGGCTACCTGCCCCAGCAGGAGTTCCAAATTTACTGCCGGATATTTAATTCTCACCCACAGGTTGGATCTGGCCCAGCATTCTGCTTTTGTGAATAAAGTTTTACTGGCAGCCAGCCACGCTCACCATTCACTGCTGTCTCCAGCTATTCTGACCCTGTAGGGCGGAGCTGAGTCACTGCGGCAGACACCACCTGGCTGCAAAGTCTGGATTATTCACTATCTGGCTGTTTCCTTTAGAAAGTTTGCTGCTCCTGCTCTAGGTATCTGGATGAGAAGATAAGCCTCCTCCCCTTTCTGCCCTTGTCTTATCAGGCCAATAATTGGAACCAAAAAGTGAAAGCTGTGACCAAAAGCTTAACAAGAAATCTCCAAAATTTTACTAAAGAGAATGGATCAAAAAAAGTGGAATACAGGAGAAGAGCATCCACAACACTTCTCCAGTTTGGGGAATGAAACTCTCAAAACACCAACGAAAAAGGGGAGATCTGTTAAGGAAGTTACAGGGCCCTTTTCTCACCTACCTAGGGCTTCCCAAGCCTCAGCTAAGAACCAATCTGTCTTGCCCTGGAGCCTTTCTTCCACCAGGAAGAGACGTGGATGGCCTATGCTCATTGCTTTCCTCACAGCTGTCGCTCGCCTGGTACCTCTGATGGTAGGAAGGCCATGGACTTTCCTCCCTGTGCGCACCCATCAGGCCAGAGGCTTCTCCGTCCAGCTTTGCACAAAAGGCACAACATTCATCCACATCCAACTGTGCCTCTGTTCTGCCTTCAAACAGAAAGTGCCTACTTTGTAGGCAGTAGCTGAAGGAGAGGTGGGCTTTGAAAAATCCTTTTGTTTAACTCGAATTCAGTGTCCATCTATCTGTCTTTCTGTCCTAGACTATGCAGGCTGCATGCCAGGCACTGCCTGTACAGAGAGGGAAAGCACCTTCTGCCACAGCGAAGCTCACGGGCTGCTTGAGGGGACAGCGATTGGGGGACGAGGTCCTGAGAGCAAACCCTGCCTGGGCATGAGGGTGTGTGAGACCCCATTTTCCTCACCCCCCCCAACCCCACACTGCAACCAGATAATGCCTGTGGGGAGGTAGGCAGCTTAGCCTGGAACAGGAGGGCAGATGAGCTCTGGCAGAGGGAGGGCGAGGCAGTCAGAAGATCCGAGTGGGGAAGGTTCTTAGCTCCTCACAGTCCTCCTGTCCAGCGCCATCAAAGGCCTTTGCATTACAGCCCTGAGGACAGCAACCTCTGTGGCCTGGTTTCCTCCTGCTTTACCCGTGCTGCAAGGCCCTTCCTCCTTTCCACCCTCTGAAGCATGGACTGTGTGCTAGTGTCCTGGTGGGCCCCGTGGGGCCTACAGGTGAGCGTTCACGAAAAACCCTCTGTGGATCCTGCAGGATGTGGCTTCAATTCGGGAGCTGCCAGCCAGCAAGTGCCCACCCAGAGCTCCTGGATGCTCTCCAAATGCCAAGGAGACCCAAGGATCTTCCCTGACTCTGCCCAAAGATGGCCTGGAGGCACAGCTGAAACCCGTGGATCTGGCTCCTAGCTTGTCATAGCAGCAAGAGAAACGCTGCCAGCACCCTGCACTGCGACTGGCAAGCTTTGCAATCAACAAAAATCATCAGGACGCCAGGTCACAGGCAGCCACGGTGTCCTCTGTCCCCACTAAAAGGTCAGGTTTGGTAAGTCACAAGGTACAGCTATTTCCAGATTTGTAGAAGAAAGTTTTCTTGTATAAGATTCCACAATGGGATTTTTTTTTTTTTTTAAATTAATCCCAGGCTCACTTGGTACTTTTTGTTTTGCCTCTTTATAAGACATGTGATTAAATTCTTAACTTTCTGAAAATGTTAAAAATAAGCCCAGGGGCTCTGCTATGCAGGCAGCTCATACTCTGCAGGTGAGAGCTGGAGCCGGAGCCGGAGGCTGCACAGCCTATAAGCAGTAAGTCTGGGGGCCACCAGGCCTGGGGCAGCAAGGTCCGGCTTCAGCTCCTTCAGCTCTTCCCCAACACTTCCTCCTGCTCGAAGCATCCGTCTGTCTGTCCTGCGGCAGAGATAAGACCCAGCCAACACAGGGAGCTGTTTGGGAGACAAACAGCAGGTGGTGATGCATTTTAAAGATACCCAGAAGCTTCCATAAGGAACTCTCCTCATTTACTTCTCAGACACGAAGACACTTGAGAAATGTTCTCTTTTGATGTTCTCCCTGCTGAATTTCAAACATTTCCCCTTCCATTGATTTTAAAGGGCATTTTCCTAATCTTTAAGGGTTGCTTATTTGGAAGTAATTTGTAAGCCATGGTGCTCTCCAGAGCAGAAAAGCTGTCAAGGGCCGGTGAAGCTGCTGGTCCTGGCTGGTCGGTGAGTCAGCCTGCATCTAACCACGCTCTGGAGCCAACAAGAGTCCCTGCCCAGAGGCAGGACACTGATGGGCAGTATTAGTGGGTGCCACATGGCAGTGCAAGCACAGCCGTCAGAGCTACACTGGCCTTACTTTGGAAAGGTGTCAGCTCTTCCTTCGAAGCTTCCCAACTTCTGTGCTCAGAAATGCAAACTTGCCGGACTGCAGGGAAGTGGCGCCTGGGGAAGGTTCTCCTCCTCAAGGCCCTGCTGGACTCCAAGTGACCACCCTTCAACAGGGTGGGGCTGTAGGACTGGCTTCAACCACTGAAATGTGAGTGAGTAGAGGCTTCCACGTGGAAGCCTCTGAACTGGCTGCCTCATTTCTGCCCCTGCCATAGTCCTGGAGACATTCTACACCAGGAGTCCGCAGGCATTTTCTATAATGGGCTCAGTAATGAACATTTCAGGATGTGTGGGTCTTACGATCTCTGTCACAACTCCTCCATATCTCTGTTATGGCCTAAAAACAGCTGCAGATGATACACAAATGGGCGTGTGTGGCCTTGTTCCAGCGAAGCTTTCATTTACCAAAACAGGCAGTGGCTGGACCCAGCCCGTGGGCATTTGCTGGTGTCCCACATAAGGATGGGCCCTCTTCTGCCTCACAGTGTAAGAAGCAAGCATCCACACTTGGCGCCTCTGAGAACGTGGGCTCCTTATTATGTGACGTGGCCACTCTCAGTGACAGGCCCATGCACTTCAGAGCTGATAGCCCACTGAGGGTCCTCAGGCACTTACTTGATTTCATACTTGATTTAAAAGGAAATTTTTCTAGAACGTAAGAGATCATTTTCCAATTTGATCCAATAGCCTCAAAAGCAAATGTGTCATAGTGGAGTTGGCCTGAATGGCCTCTTCCTCTCCTCTGATTATCTTCCCTCCCCCAGCAAAGCGCTGACATGTGAGTGATAACTCCATTATGCCCAAGGCACCAGCTGAGCCTCTGGCCTCTCCCAGTGTCAGGGGAAGAATCCCTAGGGGTGCAAACATGAGCAGGATGGGCCATCTGAAGCTCAGCCAGCCACATGTTCTGGACACCTTTAGCTGTAGCCCCACAGCTATGTCTGTCCCCAGCCATCGATGTGTAGCCAGGCCTGTGCGGGTTGGGGAAGGCCACACAGCCTCTCAAGTGCCACGCTGTTTTATATGCAAGACTGTCCAGTGAACAGCGCTGCTGGTGCTGTCTCGTGGCCCACCCAAGAAGGAAGCTAGTGTGTGTGAGCCCCACCTGTGAGCCAGTGGCACCCAGCTCCTGCCTTCAAGGACCTAGAAACCCAGGGAGGAAGGGGGGAGACAACCATACACACAAATAATGTTCCATCATGGGCACATGGGAAGTGTGCAGGCAAATAGAGAGTGGGGGAATTGATTTGGTGGTGGAATGATGACGGGGCCACAGAAAGCTGCCGAAGGGAGGTGAACATGTCAGATGGCCAGAAAGGGTGAGCAGGAGCCTTCCGCACAGGCATGTGTCTGTGTGTTGCCTGGTGGGTAGAATGCTATGCTGGGGGCAGCAAAAGGGTAAGGTAGGAAGAGATTATGGGCCAGGGCTACAACAGCGTGGGGCACAGGCAGCAGATCTGCACAGGCACATGGGAGTGGACAGTGCTGCTGGGAGCCGGACAAGCAACGAATGGCCTGTCTGAAGGCTCCACAGAACCTTCCAAGGAACTCAGGAGGGAACTCAGGGGCAGGGAGTCAGTACTGGGGAAGATGCAGGGTGTTAGCTCAGAGCACCTAAGGACACTGGTGACTCCTTGAGGAACAGATGGAATACAGAAGGGGAAGCAGGATTGCGGAAAGAGGGGCGTCACGGAAGCTCCTGGCACACGCTGAAGTCGAGGCGTCTCTCCAGGAAGCCAGCAGGTAGTTGGAGAAGAGACTCTGTAGTTTGGGAGAGCTGCCGGCAGGCAGATTATAGGCACGTTGGCTGGGGTTCAGGAGAGGGCGAGTCCCCACGGGTGAGTGTGCCCAGGATGGGAAGAGAAGGCGGGGGGCATTGGCATTTGTATAGATGTAGGGGCTAGAAAGAGGGTCCGGCGGGAGGGGCCGGGACAGGACTCCATTGGAGAGAAGAGTCACAGATCAAAGGGGACGGGCTCAGGAAGGGGTGCTGTCCACAGTGTCGGGTGCCTCCAAGAGGTCGAGAAGGCAGACGAAGAAGGAAGACACTGGACAGGGCATTAGCAACTGTGGCTGGGTCAGTTTCAGCAGCAGGGGTGACGAGCAAGATCAGACTGCAGAGAGTCAAGGACATCCAGGGTAACGAGGAAGCAGCAGGTCAATGAGAATGAGACTGGACCTTCTGCAGAGGTGCTGAAGGGGCATGCAGTGGGAGAAGGGTCAGCTCTGCCTGGCCACCAGCCTGGGCTGCACCGCACCTGCACAGGCCCGGTGTCCCTGTGGCAGCCGCCGAGAGGGGCCCAGGGGTCAGCCCCAGCAGCTCCTCAGCTACCTTGATGTGCTAGTGGACAGCCTAGGCCTGGCTGCAAAGTCTAGATTATTCATTATCTGGCTGTTTCCTTTAGAAAGTTTGCTGCCCCTGCTTTAGGTATCTATGATCAGAAAATGAACCTCCTCCCCTTTCTGCCCTTCTAGGCAGAAAGCTTCCATCTAGGCCCCACTCCCCCAGGCTTCTGTCCCTTGTCCCTTTCCCTGCCCCTGCAGAGTGGCCGCTGAGACTCCCAGTCTCCAGCCTGCAGCAGTTCCCACACGGCTACTTGGAGCCCCGGGTCAGCCTGTTCTGACTCTGCACCTCCCTCCCAGCCAGGCCTCGAGCTCTCTCTTCTGTTTCTTATCACAGCTCTGCCTTTTCAGCATCCTCATCAACAAAACCTCAACCTAAAGCCCTTTCCTGCAAAGAACTGGACAGTGGGTATTTCAGGCTGTGTGGGTATCAGGGTCTCTGACACTTTTCTTCTCCTTCCTTCACTTCTTCCTCTCCTTCCCATCCGGCATTGGTGTTGGCCATACCTACTCCTTCCCGACCACCAGCTTTCAAAAACCCCCAGGACCCAGCACAGCACCAAGCCAAAGATGGGCTCTTGGAGCAGAGCAGTGACTAGAGATGTGCTGGGAGCCTGGCATCTTGGGCTGGCGATTCATTCCCTGATTCCCCGAGCAGCAGAAAGAGCCACCACAGCCAACACTCAAGGTACACCTACCAAGGAGGGGGCCCACACCTCCTCACTCCATCCTCACAGCAACCATGAGCGGAGCCACAGCTTGGCTCCATTTAACAGACAGGAAGCAGAGTCTCTGGAAGAGGTCAGGCAGCTTTCCCAAGGTTGCAGGTACAAGGATGAGTGCTCAACCTGGCCGCCTGGCTCTGGAGGCTGGCTCTTAACTGCAGGGCTCCAAGAGGTTCAGCAACTCTCCTGAGGTGACACAGCTAGAGAGAGGGAGCCCGCACCTCCACCCCAGTGCCCTGTCCTGTGCTGCACGAAGCCTGGCCTCAGCCTAAAAGCAAAGCAAAGCAGGGGCACTTTAGAGAGCACTGCAGGGACCTGCTGGCATTCTCGTGCGTGTCTCCTTTGGCCTGAGGTCAGCCCTGTGCATTTTACAGAGCAAACTGGAAAGTTAAGTGATACCTGTGTCCTGGCAGCACTCCTGACAGCTAGAGCCGGGCCCTGGAAGGGCAGCAAGGGCTGGCATGGAAGCACAGCCCTGAGACATCACCACCACTGCGGGGGCCTCGCTTTCCTCATCTCTGAAGAGGAAATAATGAACAACTGGCTCCCTGTGTGGCAAGGTAGACCACGCAGCCAGGGAAGCTGAGAAGTGATGCAGGCCAGGACAGAGGAGGTGAAACAGCAGAGGAAGCCGAAGGAGAGATGGGACAGGCAAACCACAGATGCGGCCCCTGACAGCCGCAGGGAGGAGGCCAGCCTCAGCCAGCGCAGGGCTCTCAGGCTGTGCCCCCAGGCTTCATGGGGCTCAGGCCCTCTGAGAAGCAGGGAAGTGTCCTCTGTGCTTCAGACACATTTCTATAGAAACCACAGCCCCATGCTTCCTATTTTAAGACAACACCAGAGAAAGAGCAAAACCCAGTCTATTACAGGGAGAGCCCCTTAATTCAGCCAGCAGAGGGAATTCCTCATCCACCTCCCACCCGCCTCCCTGACTGTGGATCAACTGCAGTCAATGCGTGGGACAGCACTGTGCCCAGAGAAGCGGCCCGTCTCCACTCTAGCCGGCTACTTTTCCAGAGCAGACGCCTGCTGTTTGGACCTTTCTATAGAACCCAGTGAAATGTTCAATGAGGATTCAATAACTGTCAGGGACCATACCACGCTCACCTCAAAAGTAAATGTGTGTCAGGGACACACACCTCATGATCTGTAATCTTTTGTTCCTTATGGCCCAGAAGTCCTGGTCCAGATGACCAGCCTCATCCACTTCACCAGCCTGTCTTCCCCTACAGCCTCTGTCCCCATCTGGTCAGTCAAGACGTTCTTTATCACAGCCTGAATGGAAATGCTGGGTCCCAAAGGGACTGTGGGAGCAGGGGACTGGCTGCTACAGTGGCCCTTGCTGGGGCTAGCACTGCTCCATGCTGTGAGCACCAAGGAGCCTGGGGCTGCAGGCCTTCCTGCTCTGCCCTCTGCATTTCCCATGATGGCAGTGCCTCTGTTTGTGGTGAGTGAATGCGCATGGCAATGCTGAATTTCTCCAGGCCAATGATCAAGGCTGAAGTGCCACCCACTAACCACAGAATCCTGGGCCTGGGCTCCCTCTCCCGGGGGATGGCCAACATGGTGGGGAAGAGTATGCCTGCTGTGCTGTGGCCACAGCAGGACCTGAGTCTGGCTCGTCTTGGCTGCCCTGGGCCAGTCCTCCAGTCAGGCACTTCCCAGTCAGACGCACATGGCCAGCAAGGTGGTAGGAACTGGGAAGTCAGTGCACAGCAGGCGCAGACCAGGAAGACTTGATCTCTGGGCACATCCAGACCGCAGCAGCACACTGCAGCCCGCGGGGGAAGCACGCACAGCTCACACCTGCACCAGGTGCCCCTTCTGTCTCCTGGCAGCTCGATTACATCAGAACAGGGAGACAGGCAGCAACTGCTTTATTTGACCTCTTGCCCTTTGAGGTGACCCAAACTAAAGTTGATAGCCTGGCCATGACTTTCGCTTCAAGCTGAACTGCTGGAAAATGGATTCCAGGATTCCAGTCCCACCAATCCCTTATGTCAGTCCCTGGGGAACCAGGTAGTACACAAATTAATAGAAATATCTGTTCCCTTCCTGCGCCAGTAGACATCAGACTGCAGTGGGCTTTGAAAGGTTCCCTCTGTTTGTTTTAACACAGATGCCATGGCAACATGAGGGGCTGGTGCAGGTGAGGATAAGGGAAGGAGAGGAAACCAGATCCTGTACCTGTGTGTGCTGAGCCCACATCTCAGGAGCCTGAGGGAAAGTGGTGGAGAAGATGCTCCTGGCCCTCTTGGGACGCAGCAGCAGCTTTGCAAAGTCCATGGGCCCTGCTGGGCTCCTTTTTCAGAATTCCAGGGAAGACTAAAGGCAGCTTTGGACATATTACCCACAAATTATGGGACACAGAGGCCAGATACCTGTGAGGGTGGGCACTGGCCTGGCAGTTCCAGGGCCACCTCTGGCTGGTGATCAGGAAGAAGTCCCCACCCTCTGGTTGATAGAGATCCCTGACTGCAGTGAGAGTGGCCTTTGCTCTTCCAGGAGGAAGGATACAAAAGACCTACCCAGTGGTACACAAGGGCCAGGCCACTGCTCCTCATTCCCCTTCTTAGGGGCACCCCTAAAACATCCTACAACTTCCCTTTGAGCCAAATTTGTTTCAGAACACAACTTTCAACTGTTCATATCACCAATGGCTGCTCAGGTTGCCAAGTAGGGACCCCAACTCTGGGCCAGAGTTATCACATCTTGTTATTGGTGAGCTCACCTCAAACCGGGGTGAGCTTCCCTGAGTCTTAGTACCACCATGACAACCCAGCCCTGTGTCCAGGATGCTTGAGCAAAGAACAAGCAAAACCATTCCAAGAACCACCGCTTGTGACTCTACCCCTGAGATGTGCACATACGTGGGGAGTACAGCCATGCTGGTCCACCACTGAGTCACCATGTCCCTCCCTTACAAATAGGAACTTACAAATAGGAGGTGCTCAAGAAGACTTTAGCCTAAGGTCAAGAGTGGAGTTAGGGTTGGGACCAAGATTACACTTTTCCCCTTACAGAAAGGCAGCCCCAATGACTGTTCTTTGGGGGAATATGGCTCTCAGGCACAGGCTATGGGAGCCTCCAGGCAATAGGGTAATCAGGAGGGCAGATGACTACCACGGTTACAGCTCCAGACACTATAGCACCAATTCCAGACCTCAGCCTCAGCTGCCAATGAGAGCTAGCATTGTGTGTGTGTACACATGTGTGCAAGTGTGTATGCATGTATAAATGTCTACGTGTGTGCACATGTGTATGTGTGAGTGTATATGTGGAAGGGATGCATAAATTCATGTGTGTGCGTATTTGCATGTGCATGTATATGTGCAGGTGTGTACCTGAGGTGTTTGTAAATGCACAATGCATACATATGCATGCATATGCACATGTATATGTGTGGGTGTGTATGGAGGGGTGCATGTAAGTGCACATGTGTGCACAGGTATGTATGTGTATGCATGTGTGTGCATGTATATATGTGTAGGTGTGCATGTAGATGGTGGTGTATGTATGTAAGTACATGTGGGTGTGCAGGTATATGTGCGTGCCATGTGTATGTGTGAGTGCACATGTGCATGGGAGTACACACAGGTGGGTGTGCATGTGCTCAAGTGTACATGTAGTTTGTGCATGTATGTGTCGGCGGCATTTCTAGGCTGGTGTGGTGGCACATCTAGATCAAATGGCCTTTCTCCAGAAGCTCAGCAATTTTTAAGACAATTCTCTGTGAAAAGTTGTCTGAGTTCACTGTGACTTTGAACAAGACAGTCCTTCCCAGCCAGTTGCTTTCTGGTGTCTGCCCCTGGTTTCCCCACAGACCAGTGTCCTTGCTCTGAGGCACATTCAGGGCAGCCAGAAGGACTCTGGAGGGATGTGAAGTGTGAAAGGCCGCCCTGCCGGGAACTCAGAGAGCCCCTTCCCCCTCCTGCTGTAGCCTCTGCATTCATGAAAAGGAAACTTGCCCAACTCCTGCCCTGTGCATGCCACTGTGAGGGGTCTTGTCGGAGCTACAGACAATTACTAAATATTGTTAGTTATTTTAAAATTTTAAAATTATTGATTGACTGATTGGTTGCTTGTAGAGATGGGGTCTTGCCCAAGCTGGTCTTGAACTCTTGGCCTCAAGCAGTCCTGCCTTGGCCTCCCAAAGCACCAGGATTATAGGCATGAGTCACTGTGCCCAGCCTTTAAATGCTTTGCTTTGGTTACTTCAATTTACAAAGAAATTAGTGGAAATGGAGTCTAGAAATAGAAGGTATCTGCAGAAACAATAGTAACAAAAGTCCTTAACAATGTAATTTATTCTGGTTCTGAGCTCTGGCTCTTTCTTTCTCTTGAAAGGGAAATAGCAAAATTGCAGAGATGCTAAAAATGTGCTAGCACTAAGCCAAGACTCTTCCAGGACATAATCAGACATCCAAAAGCCAACTGAGATGGGAAGAACCTTCTTACAAGGTGGGTGAGTGTTACTCAGACATTCCCTGGACCACTGAGAACCAGCTCACACACCACTAGGCCATCTTCTGAACCAGGGAGGGTACACTCACCATTCTCCATGCTTCAGGGAGGTCTCCAGTGCCAGGCAGCAAGGGGCAAAACCCACTCAACCCCAAAGGGCAGTTCTGGGGTGGCCGCCATGCTAGTTGAGGAACAGGGGCCGCTGAACATGAAGCTGAGGATAAAACCCAGAGAACCCAGGGATGCCTGCCCTGGCCTGTGGGATGTTACCTGGGTGGGAGCAGTGCATGACAGATGAGCAACGTCTCCAATTCTGGCCGCGGCTCGCGGATCGCTGGAGCTGATCAACACCGGAGCGCTAATTTCCATGGAATGCCTGTGGCTGGCAGCCTGGGAGGATCTGTGTGTCACACTGAGTGCGGTGAAGGAGTGGCGTTTCTTGGTGTTCTTCTTGCCATCCACACGCCGCTGAAAGGCACTGACCGCCCCTGCACTGCTTAAAGTGGGACTTGGGGCCATGCTGGCCACAGCACCAGAGTCAGAGGGCAGGGAGGCATTGCAGCCAGACGCAGCAGCTGGGCACGGCTTGTCCATCTCAATGAGCTGCTTGGCGGAGTCGTTGAGCTGAGTGAGAAAGGGGAGAGGGGAGGCTTCATGAAATCATGGTCACATGGCACAACAGCCCTCTGCACTCTCCAGGCCAAATTCCCATTCACAAACTGGCAACGTGGTCAAATCGGTCAGAATCCAGGAAACACACAGCAAAGGCTGGTAGGTGGGATAGGTTTTATTGAAAAGCTTTCTGGAGCAGCTCAAAAACCCCAGGAGCCATGACAGAGAGTGGATGCTCATAGAGAGGAGAGAATTTTCCGAGGGCCACTACCTTGTCACCCCAATCTTTTCAACTGCTGGCCATTTCCGGGGAGCAAGGCACAGCCCTGCAGACAGTGAGGAACTGGGGGTAAAAAGGGAAGGAAGCCCCATATCAGAAGATGTGGGCTGGCCCTGCACGCTCCACGACAGCAGGCTCCTGGCCTGCCATGAGCACTGTGGGTCTCCGGAGGAGAACTTGAGGCGTGTGACCGGAATGCACTTTCTCATGTTTGGTGACCAGTCATGGCAGGGGAGTCTGCTCTGGTCAGCAAGACCCATGGAAGCTCTTTTCAGTAAATGCCTCCACTCAGGCTGTCAAGCCCCAGAAACTGGCCTAAGTGTGCCCCAGGAGGTGTCAACAATCTGTCATCATGAGTGATTCAGCGAGGTCTCAGGACACGACTCTTTCCCACATCTCCCACCTGTTCTACAAAATAGCAGCCATTTTTTTCAGGGAAGAGTTTGAGGAATGTCTGATCCTGGGTGGTGCTTATCAGGAAAGGTGGCATGAAGGTTTAAATCCATGAGCAACCAGGGAATAAACCCTCCTGGCCGGCTAAGCCACATCCTTCTTCTCAGGGCTGTAGCATTGCCTGGAGGGGCTGGGAGGGGCAGCCCGGGCATACCCACTGGGGCAAGGTCTGTGAATTACACAGTCTGGGGATGTACCAGCTGTGAGAAGAGGCTCCCTGGGCTGTTGCTTGGGGTCTGGCAGGGCAGATAGGTCAGTTCACCATCTGTGAGTGACAGTGTCCCTGACCCTATACCTGGAGGAAGTTTCCCACTCAGGTGCCCAGTGGAGTCCCTTCCTTCTTAGGCTGTACTTGGCTCAGCCTAAGTGCATACCTATAGGGGGAACTGGCAGTGATTTGAAAGAATAAAGCAGAGGGAACTCTTTACTGTGTACACAGAGATGGCTGGGAAGAAAATACGATGCCAGAATCAGCATGGGAGGATTGCTACAAGCTAGGTTAAGCAAATGCCATCAGGCTGGGTAAATGCCTGTAAGCTTCCACTTTCTCCCTCACCTTTTCAGAAGTAGCAGAAGAAACTGAGTAAATGCCAGCTGCCCTCTGGGCAGACCTCCCTGGAGGAGCACAGAGCTCGGGGCAGGAGGAAGCGGGAGCCATCTCTTTGAGTATTCTCCTCACCAAGCAGAAACTGAGCAGGGTGGGGCAGCTGTGTGCAGAGCTGGCACATTCTGTCTGCCAGGGTACTGTTTTGGGTTTGGGGCCCACAAGGTCTCTGCATGACTGGGTTCTGTGCTGTAGGGCACCGCAGTGGCACCTAGGCCAGTGGCTGAAGGTCTTTCCAGAAACAGCAGGTAGGCCACTGGGGGGCAGTTCGAAGCCTTCATGGGAAAAACGGAACTCCGCAGTGGACTTACAGGATTCAGAAGGGAAGAGGAGAGAGGCAGGGAGTCAGTGAAATCCATAAAAGTGGGAAGACCACAGCAGGCAAGTGAAGGTCCGTATGAGTCACTGTGGAAGTGCGGGCCACGGGCAGAGCCACGGCCACGGTGTACACTTGGCATATAAGATCCAGGCTAAACCCTTGTATGAGAGGCCAGCAGGTGCCAGGAAGAGCCCGTCCTCCACACCCACCAGGAGTCGAGTCTGATGTCAGCCTAGTCTAGGAGATTCCCTTCAATGCTGTGAATCAGTGAAGGGAAAACCAGGTCTCACTCAGCTACAGAACTAGCATTTATAGCTGGTAGCACCTTGATGAGTTAAAAAAACAAAACCAAAAAACCCAGAAGCCCTGCTGAGTTTAAGTGGCATGAGAAAGGGTTGCTCCATCACAGGGCTGCTCTAGGCAGGACAAGCAGATCACAAGAGCAGGGTGGCTGCAGGTTCCAGCTGCCTTCAGACTCGGCCCAGGCCCATGGCTGTCAGCATTTCCACTACAAATACCTGCCTTTCAGAGGGAGGTTATGAAAAACTTCACTCAGGGCTCCAACATGTGTGATCTAAATCCAGGATTATTTCCTTTGAAATGTTTCCTCCAACCAGGCTCAGCTGTTTTGTTCTATTTTATGGCCGTATTCATTTGCTTCCTCCTAAGTGCTACTCAGAGAACAAACCAGTGCCTGTTCCCTCCCACAGCCCTCCATCGGGCTCTCCAAATACCTGGGAACTGACTTCCTGGACCCCAGTGTTCTCTGCTCGCTTCACAGGGTCTACAGGAAGACAGAGCAGCAGGGCACAGTGAGCGTGGACCTCCATTCATCTCACCCACTGGCATCGGAGCACTTTCTAAACACACCTGCCACACACCTGCACTTGGGATACCATTACACAGCAATCATGGCAGCAACAGTGCTGGAGGCTGGGCTCAAATGAGTCCCTTCTCCCCAAAGGAACAGGCCTGGAATGTTTCACTTAGTCTCCCTGGGACTCTGTTGAGTTGGTACTGAAAACTCTGTTTTCAAAATCAGGAAATCCAGGCACCAACAGGTTGTTGTATGCACGTCCAGAAGAGATGGGGCCCTGATCTAAATGTCAGTGTGGATTTCCAGCCTCCCTATTCCCATCAGGGGCCATGCAGCCAGGAGCACAGTGCCTGGCACCTCGGCAGTGCCGTGGGTCACTGAGCATTGCGCAGCCACCAGCACGTGTCTCCGAGAGGCTGCTCACAACTAACCTCACTGAGCCCCCTTCACGGTGGAGAGTGAGGGTGTGGAGGCAGCATGCATCCCTCATGCCCCAGCAACCCCAGCCCAAGGCAGGTGCTGAAAGTGAAGGCAAAAAGCTTCCACCAAGATAGGCAGCTTCAGCAAACGGTGGGAGAAGTGAGAGCTCCTGTCTCAAAGACGAAAGTCCTCAATGCTTCATCCAAAGCTTCCACGTCCCCAGCATCCCTGCCCCAGCCATGCAGGTGAGCCGCTGCTGAGAGGCCTCCTGGGAAGAGGAGCAGTTAGGCTGATTCCTGCTGACTCGTCTGTGCTTCTACGCCAAGGGGCTTTACCCTCTGTGGTCTTCATTCCGAAAATCCAGAGTGGACTATTCCAGAGGGCCTCAACACGCAGATGTGTCTCTACACGCCTGAGACTGAGGGGTCAGTTTTCACCCACTGCTGGGGACCGGGCTTGCCAGACTCATACAGGTGTGCAGGTAGTGCACACTTCGGCCTGCAGAGTCCCAGGCACTGTTACAGATCTGTGACTTGATCCTGGGGCAAAACTCACCATCTGGGGAAGCTGTCATTGTATTCTCATCAAGCTCCAATTAGTCACATCAAAAAGGGGGGCCTGAATCTGGAACCGGTGCCATTCCAATCAGAAGGCCCCTCAATAGCCGCACATGTCCTTGTGGGCCCATGTTCAGTGCACACTTGTCTCACGCACAGGCTTCCACGCTACAGGGAAACCGAGTGGCTCTGCCCTCCCATGTGGATTCAGCCTGAGGATGCACCCCTTCCCATTGAGGTGCCATCTAGAAAGAAAAGGACTCCAGTGGCTCCATCGGTGTGTGGGGGCACCTTGTTTGTTCATCAGGTGGATGCCCCCCTCCTATATAGATGTGCACACATATAACCAACGCACCCAATAACTACACTTTTCCCATTTTTTTAATGGAAAGAGAACACATTTTCAACTTCCACACAAAATGAAAACAAAATGATAGAATCAATATTTTAAATGTCTTGGTGACTTTATTCATCATGAGGACTGCTCCTGGTACCTGGGGAGGTGTGTGCCCATCCCAGGGTCTGCCCTGTTCTGGGGCCCCTCTGCAGGGTCCATCTCCTAGCCTGATGTTTCTGAGAACATGGAACTGGATGGGGTGGGGAATTACCTCAAGTGGGCAGTGCAGTCTTGTCCATGCTACAATAAAGGTTGGGCCAGGGCTAACCACCTCACAGGGGACCCCGCTCACCACCCTATGGCCACTGTGACCTGGAGTGGCTGCCTCCTGGCTCAGTAAAGCCCCTCCCAACACTTTGTCTCCCCAGCTTTATTAGGTTAGATGTGATTTTCTTCAACAACCTCTTTCCAACCACAGAATTGTCTAGAAAGGTAAGAATTGAAGAGTTTCTTCCATCCGTCCTTTAAACAGTTCTATGTATGGGCTTTTGGTTTAGAACATGCCATAGCCTTGTGGCTGCATCCGAGGATGGGGCTGGGTTGAATAGAGAAGGCTCTCTCCGCACAGCACCAGGAGCCACAAGTCTCCTGTCTCTGCTGGGGAAGTGCGACCAGCCTGGGGGTTTCAGCGCCGGGTCCAGGACGGTGCCAGAGTACAGTTACCCCAAATCCCTGGGTCTGATTGATGAGACTTTAAACTGAATGTCAGGGGGATTTTTTTGAAGGATTGGCAAGGCAGTCACGAGGGAGGACAGCGCTGTAACATGAAAGGAAGAGCAGTGGTGTGGGAGGCGCCCAACTTCACAAGAAAAACAGCACAAAGGGGCTCTGCCCCTTGGGCCCCTGCCCTGACCCAGAGTGGAGATACAGCAACCTCAGCACCGAGCCATGGGGCTTGGGAGTGTGATCTGAAGGAGGGAACGTGTCCCTAAATCCGTATCTTGGTGGAAATCCAGGAAGCTGAGGGGGCAAGCGGGAGGGCAGGCGCTCACAGTTTAACAAGAAGGCGACCCATGACTTTTCACGAACACACCATTTAGAAAACAAAGCAGACTGAGCACCTCCCATGTCCTGGGCTCTGTACAAAGACCTGCTCTAAAAGAGTTTCTATTTCAGTGAGCACTGAACGACCTAGGGCTCCTTCACAGAGGCCAACTCCAGCTCAATAGGTGTGGGCTGTGCCAAGTTTCTGCATTTCTGCCAGCTCCCAAGAGACAATGCTGCTGCTCTTCGCAGACCCCACCGTGGTAGCAAGCTCTGGAACACTACTTGCAAGCTCGCCTTCCCAACAGCAGCGGGAACCCTCCAAGGACCAGACTCGTGTGTCCCAGAGACTCCTGTGGGGCGTTTTTCTTCCTCTGCAGCTCCCACCCTCGTTGCTGAGGGGGACAGAGGCCACCACAGCTGGTTGTTGGCCTGTTACTCCTTAGAGCTTCACAAACTCAGGAACAGATGAAGAGAGGCCAGAAGCTTTTGTTGGGAGACATCTCGGGAGCATCCCCTTGCTGAGATGGGCAGGCAAGATGGCTGGGCTGGGCTTCGATCCGCACTTGCCAGATGTAAAACACATCATTCTTTAGGAGACTAAGCACGGAGAGGGAAGGATTCTTTTTAACACTGGTTCGCCCTCCTCATAGGCACTCCTCATTCTGAAGGGTTGTTTGTGGAAAGGCTCCCCAAACTGGGGACTCTTGGTCAGTGACTAAGCCAATAAGAAGCAAGGGGTCTGGTGACTGCCCCTGGCCTAGCACACCCGACTTCATCTTCATCCCCACACATACCCCTCTGACCCTCATATCAACCATCTGAGGTGACAGCAATGTAGCCATTTTACAGATGAGGAAACTGGGGCTCAGAGAGGTTAAGTGACTTGTTCCAAGTCCCACAGTGAACGAGCAGCACCATGGCCACTGCTCACCCCTTTTCTGAGATGTCTCATTGAATCTGCTGCCATCCCCTCATCGCTGTGGAGCATGGGAAGGCCCTTCTCTTCTTGCTATATCTTGAGGTAAAATAATAAATATATTCACTGAGGTATACCCATGCCCATGACGATTGGAATGGGTTGGGGTCATTTTAGAGATTCAAATGTGGGTCTTTAAAAATCAGGCCTTTTTGGGCTGGGTGCAGTGGTTCATGTTTGTCGTTCGTCTCAGCACTTTGGGAGGCCAAGGCGGATAGGTTGCTTGAGTCCAGGAGTTCCAAACCAGACTGGGCAACTAATGAGACCCTGTCTCTGTAAAATATAAACAAAAATTAGCTGGGTGTGGCGGTGTGCGCCTGTGGTCCTGACTACTCAGGAGGCTGAGGTGGGAGGATCACTTGAGCCCGAGAGGTCATGCCACTGTACTTCAGCCTGGGTGACAGAGGAAGACCATGTCTCAATTAAAAAAAAAATCAGACCTTTTTTTGGGAGGTTAAAGATAACATGAAAAGTAGGTCAGGCAAACTCTCATATGGGACGGATGCCAGCTGTAGTTACAAAGGATGGGAGGCCAATCTGTTTACTTCCCTCTGTTCACAGAATCAGTGGCCTCAGAGGCCTGTGGACAATACCAGACTCTTACTTACTGGGGACATAAAACCCTAAGCATCTGTAAAATGCTGGTGCCACCACTGTGGACTCATGCTCCCTGCCCGGCCACAAGCCATGGCCATGCACCTGCTATGGGAGAGGCTTCCACCCTGGAGGAGATTCCCTCCTTGGAATTACAGTTTGACAGAAGCTAAGCAATGCCAGAGCACTGCAGGAGTGTGCTGGAGACCTGCGTGAGGCTGCCAGCCCCGCTGAAGTGTGGCCCGAGCCCGTGGGTGACCCGCACCCCTCTAGCACACGGCAGATGTGCCTTTCCCATCCTGTCCTCTTGGTGTTTGCATTCTACCCTGGTCCCCGTCCTGTGATGGCTGAAGCACAGAAGCCAGGCTGCTGTCAGGCTGCCCAACGGGATGGCAAGCTGAGGTGACTATTCAGATAACTGAAGTTCAAAACGCAGGTGCAGACCTGCACTGCACAAATGGCTGCCTAATTTTGCATGTAAAGCCTGAGTACAGGCAAGGCTTTTGGAAGAGTTGATTTCTAAAAATATGAGAAGGGAGTTGGAGCGAATGGTTTTCATTTCAGCCCACTCTTATCGTGGAGCGGACAAAGCCCTGTCCCTGTCAGGTGCAAGGTGGTCCCAGGAGAGGTAGGTGGCACCCATCTACCTTGTCCACCACCAGGGGCCAGCTGCCACGCAGCCCACAGTGGCATTTATGCTGAGACCTTCCAGACAATTTGGGGGCCACCCTCTGCCAGTGCCCTACGATGTGGAACATGAATCTGCACATCCTGGGCCAGGCTTACCTCATGGTGGGGAGCCCCGGAAGTGACCACCCCCATGAGGCCCCCAAAGCAAGCCTCAAAACCAAGGTCTGCCAAAGAATCTTCAGCTGCCCCGCAGCTAAGAGTTAGTGCCTCCTTTCTCATCCAAGACTCCATGGGTCTCTCCAGCATAGTCAGAAACGCCCACTACACCCCACCTTGTGCCTCTGTCAGTCATATCCCCCTTTCTTCCTCCCTGGATCCCACCCTAGTTCCCACAGAGAAATGAGCCTCCGCCTGATTTGAGTTTAAGCTCTTGATAATGGGTGACGCATCCTTCCTGGACTAGCAATCACACTGTCCTTTGAGTATTAAGACCTGCCAGAAGGAAGATTCCAGGACTAAAATAAGAAAACAGAAAACTTCACTCATTTGGTAGGAATGTGTGAAGGTCCATAAAAGGCCCAAGAGCAGCAGGACAGCCTTATTAGCCCCTCAGCAGGGGTGTCCCATGAGCAGAGGGATCACTGATTAGAAGTTTTCAGACTGGGATAAGGACCCTGTGATAATTTTACCTTAAGATGAACTTAAAAGGAGATAAAACTGGTGGTGTCTGGGCAAATAAGTGTGTGAAGGGCACCATGTATTCTCCACTTTCTCCAAGAACTTCCCCAAGGAAAGTCTCTCTGTTGGGACAGTGGGGAAACCTCAGACCCCTAGCAGCAGGTGGGGACATGCACAGCCCCCTGTAGACATTTCAATCCCAGACGAGTCCCTCCTGTGGAGTGTGTGCTGCACATGCATTTCTGGCCATTTTTAGCCTGAGGATCAAAGTGACTCATTTCCCAGGGTCCTTCTTGCTTAGAAGTCACAGATCTTAGGTGGGTAAGAAGGAACGAAGGGAGCAAGAGGTGTGACTGGCACAGATTCAGCAGACGCAGGTGGCCGCTCCACCCAAAGGGCTCCCAGGCCGGGCAGGGGGGCTCTAAGCTGTTCTCTGACAGTGCACCCCCATCAGGGAGGCATTTCTGCACATTCTAATGTACCAATGATCATTTACATTATATGTATGTAATGTGCATCTTTTGGTATTTTTATCTAATGAACCAAATCTATTATCTAAATATATTTGATTACCAAAAATATATAAAATAAGCACACACAAAATAGAAATTAAAACTAACAAGTTAAACATTTCAATGAGTTTGAACAGAAGATCTCATGTTTTCTGTGCACAGAGTGGCATGCACTCCACCATGGAGATCTCTGGCTTACAGCAGTGGTTTTCAAACGATCCACTGATTGGGTCCTGATCAGCCTTTTTAAGAAACGGAATAGAATAAATATTGGCATGTGTCCATGTGGTATGGAAGTAGCTTCACAGACCATTTCTCTAGGTTCACATACTCACACGGTGTGCCCTCGGTCAAGATGTCAAATGCACTGTCACTGTGGGTCATATCTGCAAAGACCAAAAGCGGTCAGCACCCAGGGGAGATAAGAGACATTTCCCCCACTAGAAATAAAAGGCCCTCTTCTTCCTATTTGCACAGGGTGTGAACCTGATGTATAAGAAGGGAGCCTGGCCCACACATGCCCCTCTTGCTGAGGACCAGGAGGGGCCCTCAAAACTGACTCTTCCCTGCAGGCACCTGGGGCTGGGACCAGATGTCTGTGTGTCTGCAGGTGTGCCCACCTGTGTTCTATGTGCGGCTTCTCTGGGATAGGAAACCAGCTCCCAAGGTTGGTGAGTGGCACCTGAGCCTACCCCAGCCTGTGTGGCCTGTAGCCTACAATGCTGCATGCAGTGGGCTTCTGGTATAACTGGAGGGATGGTGCATTGGGATGAGGTATATAGGACACCAGCCAGATTATCAGGGTGGCTGCGTACTGCAGCCCTTAAGTTCTCACCTGCTACCTCCTCACCACTAATCTCTATTACCCAGAGAGCCTCCAGCTGGCAAGCATTTCCTCCTTCTCTCCCCATGTCTCTGTACCCCCTTCTCTCCTCCAGTCTCTCTTTGGCAACCCAGAGCAACCCGAAATTAACAAAGCCTAAGGGATCAGATCAAGATGTCACAGCTGATTCTCAGAGTTCTGAGGACTTCATTCTCTTGCAGGGGTCTCATTTCACAGATGCTTCAAAAGTTCGATAAACACCTATTCCATGCATAGGTGTCTGAATGACTGCAGTGAGCATTTGCATGTGTCTGTCTGTTGAGTATGTTCTAAACACTGTGCTCAGCACTTCTCACCCCTGTACAGAGCCGTAAGTCACATCGCACTTCACACACAGGGTCAGCAGCTGAGAGCAATTTTGGGGAGCCTGGCTGGGGAGGGTGGTGGAGCCTGCATGAGTCTGAGCCTCACTCAGCACTCACTGGGTACCTGCTGCCAGTTGTGAGCTCTGCCACGCAATCTGTGGCAGAAGGAGCTTTTTCACAGCAAGAACGCTTCTTAAGGATGTGTTCCATGGTGACAGAGGAGCTTAAGAATATGGCATGCTGCAACTAACTCATCAATGAAAAATGGAAGGAAAGCGCTACTAGAGAAAGGCTGGGCCTAAAGGGGGAAGACAACTCAGTTTTATGGTTACAGACAGGACATAACAATAGAAAGTCACAAAGTATTCCAACCAAAAGTGACATAAGTGACCTAAGTATTTCAAGGCCATGGAGAGGTGAGGGCAGAAGTAGGATGGCACGTGTGTGTGCACATGCGTGTGCATGGGGGTCTAGAGTTGTCTAAAGGGGCTCAGGTTGTGAGGGCTGAACAGGAGGCAGGATGGACACAAAGCCTCTGTCGACCCTGAACAGGGATGGAGGATTTCCCAGAGTTGGCATGGGGAGCCTGGGGGTGGCTGGGAATCTGGGCCAGTGTGGCAGCAGTGGAATGAGTCAGAAAGGGCCGTGTGTAGGTGGATGGGCCAGGGGGCCAAGAACCCCCCATCCATCTGGGGCTGGTGCTTTGAAAGGAGAAGGTGGAATTGGGTACCTACTGTAGGCCAGGGGCTCTGTCTGGCAGTGGGAAATAAATACAGACAAAACCTCCCACTCTCACAGATACCCAGACAAGGAATAAGTGAGTATTTCATTACACAGAGGAAGTCGAATGGTGAGAGATACATAGAGGAAAAAGTATGAGAGGACAATGTGCTGAGGGGCTGCAGGTTAAACAGGGAACCCAGAAAGGCTTCACAGGGATCGTGACCTGTGAGCCAAGACCTTGAGGAGATGTGGGAGGGAGCTGGCTCCACTACACCTGGGGAAGGGTGATGGGCAGGTGATAACAGCACGTGCAAAGGCCCTGTGGCAGTGGCTGGCTGGAGTGTCAGAGGAAGAATAAGGAGGTCACAGTGGCTGGAGCAGACATGTGGGTGGAAATGAGGTGGGGGTGATGGGGTCAACTGGCACTGGGGCTTCTGGGCCCCTGGGAGGTCCTGGCGCTCCGAGTGAGATGGGGGAATGGGGGACTCTATAGCAGCACAGGGACATGATAGGATTCCCCAGTTACGGCGCTGAGAAAAGGCTGCAGAGGTAACGCATGTGGCACCTACTGCAATAATGTTATGAGAATATGCTCACAATTTAATGAGAAAAGCCAGGCAGAAATACTGATACAGCACAATCTCAAATTTGTCCAAAATATATGTAAATTTATACATAGAAAAGAATAAAGGAAATAGAACAATATGCTAACAACGTTTCACCTCGCTCTTTCCCTACACGTATATTCATATTTACTGGTAGGATTATGGGTGATTTTAATTTCTTTCTTTACACTCTTCTGAATTTTCCCATTTTGAGCAATAGCCAGGTATTATTTTTATAATCAGAAAAAGTCATTAAAAACAAAACAAAAGAGCAGATTAGGCTGAGTTCTCCATTGACCTATGAGGAGACTTCCTGAGCCACGGCAGTGACAGATATTTTTTTGATTTTGTACACAGCGCGAGGTGCCCTAAAAAGCTTCTGGTGTCTTCGGTTTTGTGAGAATGCAGTCGTTTTTAAAGAGCATGACACTTCAGGCGAGGTCTAGCAAAGGTTTCCTCTTCCTTGGGCGGTTTGGTTTCCAGCCCTAGGTGACAGCCACCAGCTGAGGGGGACACAGACCTGGAGTGACTCCTGAGGGAGATGCCAGGATTTTGGGGCTGCCCCTAGAGAGAAGCTCTAACAGCTCAGAAAGTGGTAGGGATTAGCCAGGCCCAAACGGAAGGGCAGCGAAAACCCAGAGAGGTGGGCAGAAGACTCACACTCAGGGCTGCAAACCAAGGCCCAAGACCCAGCTGATGCCTGGTTTTGTAAATAAAAGTTGTTTGAGGCACAAACAACTTTGGTCCTCAGGTTAAAAATGGCCAGAAATGCATGTGCAGCCCACCTGCTGAGCTATTGTTCATGACTGCACTTGCCACACAAGTTGCTTCTCTCCTCCCTCCCCATCAGTTGTCCCATTGCTGGGATGAAGCTCTGACACCAGTGGCCACAGTGGTTTTTCTTTAAACTTTTTGTTAACAGTCATAGCGGCCCCCTGGTGGTCAGTCCTTTTGGCTTGATATGTGGCCTGCCCTTCCCTGCTGCTTTCAGTAAATTGCAGAAGCCATAGGATGTCACCTGTACATGCTCAATATGCTCTCTAACAGACAGGGAGATCCACAGGGGCTAGGCCATCCCCAGGGACTGGGGAGAAGGCTGGTCACTTCCTCCTTCACTCCCCAGCTCTGTTTAGAGGAGCAACTCCAGGCAAGGTGGTTGGCTTTGCAGCTTTCACCTCTTCTTTCTAGGTCTATGCATGTTCCTTAGCTTCCACATCCAATCCACATTCTTCTGAGATTTTTCAATCCTAAACCTAACATTTCCATTTCCAGTTCAGAGACCCAGCTCACCCCTCAGCTGGATCCAAGAGCAGGCTATGAAGAATTGCTACAACTAAAAGCCCAACTTAACCCAAAGGGACAGGTGAACACACAAACTGTGTTGTAAATTTAGCAATAAGAAATAAGAAGAGCAGAGTTTCAACCACAAGTCCATCCCCTTTTAAATACAAAAGGCTTTAAGGAGACGTAAATTTGACCTCCTGGGTTTATTTTTCTGGTGCCAGGCTCTGCCTCAGTCCAGCAGCTGCAGGGTAAGTCTGCAGCCGTGACACAGTCCATGCTGGCAGGGCTGGCTAGAATGAAGAACCTTAGGCCTGGCCGGCCTTTGGGGTCTGAGTGCTTGTGTGAGCAGCTCCCTGCCTCTGATGCTCAAGCAGCTGACCTCAGGCTCTGTCTGCAATACAATGGTTGTCCCTTTCCCAAAAGTGCCGATTATTTCGGACAGGCTCCCTTGCCCTGGACAGTTCACGAAAACTCATTCTCTAAGTGACTGTTTCTTTCACATCAAATGAAACCTAGGCCTATTCCAATTTGTTTTTTCAAGGGGACTGGATGTTCATATTGCAGCCTCAAAAACAACACTCTGGTACTAAAATGCAATTTTGCAACAAGACATGGGGGCTTCTTCTTGCTCTCTGCAGAGTGACACGGGAGGTGATGCAGAGGACACTGGGGTCGTGCAGGGTCCCCAAATTCCAGTTAAGGTAACAATCATTTCTAACACATAGTTCTCTCCTTGTGCACTGCTATGTGCACTTCACTTATGTATCTAATTTAATCCTCCGAAGAACCCCTGGAAGTAGGTGAGGTTATTACCCCCACTGCACAGATGAGAAAACTGAGGCACAGGGAGTGACAGAGCTGTGCTGGAGCCTCTGCTTGACTGCCTGATGCCAAAGTGGGCAGGGACACCTGGACTGTCAGAGGGACAGAGGAAGGGACAGACGAAGGGACACAGGAAGGCCAGCGTGCCAGGACAGCGATCAGGGCCAGGCAACAGGAGGGTGTGAGGCTGGGTGGACCCACAGGGTGGACTGGAGTGAGTCTGGAGTTATTCTAAGAGCAATGGGTCCCACTGGTGGCTTTAAGCAGGAGTGAAGTACCTGCCTTAACTTTGCAGAAATGGTTCCTGGTTCCATTGCTGTGTAAGAATGAACCGTGGGGGAGGTGGGACTCTCAGAAGCCATGTAGGAACCATGGGGCTGGAGCTGCCCTGGGGCCTTCTTCCCACATCCCCAGGGACTCAAGATCCTGTGGTTTCCCTAAGACCAGAGCTCAAAACTTAGTCTAGAAGGCTCTCTCCACATGTGTTTTACACTATCAAAGTTCACCTCAGCAAAGCAGGGGTGGGCTTAGGAATGACAAGGACGTGGTCACAAGGAGTCTGTAGACACAGGCACGAGGTCTCGAGCACTGAGCAAAGAAGGTGCCTGGAAGAGAGCCCCCAGACCCAAACCCAGAGCAGATGCCAATGTTCTCAGAGTGACCTGCAGGACCCCCCGACGCCCGTCTCCCAGTGCCCCTCTGGCTGCAACTCCTCTCCTCTCACCTGCCTGCTTGGTCACCCTGGCTTAAGAGTCTCTTGGCCAGCTCAAACCACCCCTGTACCTGCTCCTTCCCCACCCCTCCCTGAAGGCCACTTCCTCAGCCAGGTTCCCAGGAGCTGACATGAAAGCTGCAGTTACCTCCTGCCAGCCCCTCCTCCTCTCCTAGTGTTACTTTTCTCCATGGCAAGTAGAATCCCCTCCAGATCTGCTTTTCTTCACTGTGATGTCCTCCCTGGTGGATGTGGTCTCCAGCCACATCATTCAGGCTGCATCTCCTGGGCCTAGCCCACAGCCAGTGCTTAAGGACTGGATGAACGTGAGACCCTAGGCAGCCTGGAAGGGACTGTAGGGAGGGCGCTGCCCAGCAGTGGGACCTGCTCTTTCTGGCAAAGGCTAAGCCACCAACAGAAAACTAAGATGGGAGGAGTAAGTAGACCTCCTGGCAGGTGACGATGGCCCTGATGTGTCTCCGATTTATGATGAAATCCAGAGCACAAATGTACCAACACGTTGGTCCCTCTGATGGAGGCAGAGATGGAAAGGACTGGCTGCCTTCATTTGTGAGGGGCCAGCCCTGGAGGAACTATTTGTGGCAGCCTCTAGACTCTTATCAGAACCTTCTCCCTGTAACAGACACTGGAGATTCAGCAGGGTGGCGGGGTGGGAGGGGCTGAGGGATGGGAAATTACTTAAAGGGTACAAGGAAGGACTGATCACCAAAAACAGGACATCTGGAAAATGAGGCTGATGTCCCAAGAGCTTCAGACTAGGACTCTGAATTTCTCTCACTTTCAAGGATTTGAGAAGTGTTTTTATAAAAGCAACAGAGAGTAGTTCTGAGCTCCTCTGAGGGGATTGAGCGGAAACAAGATGAAGCTGGAATCAGCACTGTTTCTCATTCTGCATCACAGGTAGAATTCAGGTGGCTTCAGAAAGTCCCCCACAGGGCACATGGTTTGAGCATTTCCTGGACCCAAATCTTAAACGTGCCTCAGCCCACAGTACCCTGCACCCTCTCCTTTCTGAACAGAAAGCATTAACAAAAGGGACTGTGGAGGAGAAGCATGAAGATAAGGGAAGCACGTTTCCAACTGGCTTGGAGCATCAACCTTGGTCATACTCCCTTGTCAAGTGCTGGAACTAAGGGTGAGGCAGCAAGCCAGAGCTGCAGGATAGAGCTCCCTGCAAAGATGGGCTGCTCTGGAACAAAGGTGTTCAGGTCCCCCAGGACCCCCCAGTGACTCCACATGAGTATGCTTGGTTCCAGCTGCAAAATCAGACATGGTTTCTTCTGCACTAAACATAGCCCTGGACCTCAGCCAAGAAGCACTGCTGTCACCCTATAGGCACCCAGAGCCAATCTCTCCACAGGTAAGTATGCTCTCACCTCCACACCTGAAAAACTGCAACCGCTCAGAAGGCCTGCCAGGGGACAGGTGCCACAGAGCCAGGGCTTGCCCTCAGGGTGGGGTTTCCTCCCCGCCTTCCTCTCAACTTCTTTAAACGTGGATGGTACTTTGCGCAGCCCATCTCCAGGTTCAGACACACTCTCCAATCCTGAGCAGTGTGACTGGAACACTCAGCAAAGAAGTGAGGATGGGCCTGGAGAGTGTGGTCCACACATTAATCCACAGAACAAAATGGTAGGAGGAGAAGCTGCCGGTCAGACTGGGGGAGGGTTCATAACCCAACAGCCAAACGTCTCTACACTAGCAATCCTGAGAGCAGAGAACATTGGGTGCTAACTTCAGATTCTGGCATGGAAGTGCTCATCAGCTGCAGGCCCTGGATGGGGCTTGGCTGGGTCTCTCACCAAGAGAATGGAGCCTTCCTCTTCCCCTAAGGCTGTTCTGAAGATTCAACGGCAGACGGATGTGAGAATGCACCAGAAGGTGCATTCTAGCTAAAGTTTGTGAGCCACAGCCTAGCTTACTCAGGTAGGAAAGGTGGAAGTGAAAGGCACGACTAGACAATGTGACAGGGCTGGGTGTTCCAAAGGAAGGCCCTGGAGAAAACCGGGCTGCCATGTGTGGGGTGACAGAGGGGCTGTTTTAAGATTGCTGAGGCCTGGGGACACAGCTGCAAGAGGGAAGGGCATGTGCTGAGAGTGGAGAGTTCATGCAGATGAGGACTAAGGCCAATTATGTCCGTGGTCAGGAGGTGGGCTGGTGAGGGAGGTGGGGTGGCCCGTGGTCTGGGATTAGGTGGGCCTGGTGTAGGCAGCCTTGGCCCCAGGCTCTGAGTCAGCCCTGCTGCAGCAGGCCTGGAGAGCCCAGCCCCAGGTAACTTCCTAAATTCCTGGGCTACGGAAAGCCACACTCTTGCTAAACTCCCTAACAATAGGCGCTATCAGACCCCTCTGATTTATAACCCAGACCACTGCAACTCTGATGGGACAGAGGACAGGCCTTACAAACACCCATTTCTGATAAACTACTGCAGACCTCGAACCAGTTTCAGCAGCTTATAGAGGCTGCGCACGGGCTTTGTGTCCTATAGTTCACCTGTTGATGCAAAAAGCCAAATTCCACCTCATTTTAATGCTGAAACCACAGCCCAAAGTGACATGAGATGTGTGTTACATACATGTTTACCCATTGCACATGCACTCAGCTCCCCTCATAAATATGCATAGCTTTTCCCCAAACCTGCTAAATATGTATGACTCTACTGTGTATCGCAGACCCTGCAAGGCATAAAACTCAACCTGCCCTTCCCCTCTGTGAAGAAAGAGCACCTTCGTTCCATGTCAGAGACTATCTCTTCCTGATTTGCAAACTGATGTCACCAGTAAAGCTGTCTTTTCTACTATTCGGCCATCCTGGGGGCCTTTCTGATGACACTTGGATGCTCACTGAAGTTTGGGAGCCACAGCCTAGCTTACTCAGGCAGGAAAGGTGGAAGTGAAAGGCAAGACAAAAACGTGGAAAGCCAGGGGGCAGCTAAGTCAGGGCACCATGGCAGCCACCCTGGAGGGAGGGCAGGTGGACGTGGATAGCCCAAGATGGCCTGTGGAGGGCAGGTGTGAGGATTCTGTCTCCCTAGGATTGGGTGGGTGCGCATGCTGAGGCCAGCTGGGCCCAGCGGGGAGCTAAAGTCAGGCAGAAAAGTAGCCTTGCCATTGACCTGCTCAGTGGGAAGTGCACTGCTCACATGAGTGACAGGAGAAGCAGAAAAACAGCTGGAGCCTGAGGTAGAAACAGTCTAGACTCAAGGTGGGAGCTCAGTTATTTCCACTAGCCACAGGACAGAGGCTCCCGCAGCCTTCCCCAGGGCCATCTGGGTGTTCAGCTGTCCCCAGGCAGACACACTTCCAGTCCTGAGTGGTCTCTTGAGGAGGTAACTCACTTAAGTCTTCTATCACTGCTTCTAGACCAGGATAAGGCTCTGAACTGAGCAAGCAGATCATTAAAGACTGGCGGGTAGACTCGTGGAGGAAGCTCTCTTCCTGACACACAATTTTTTTTTTTTTTTAATGAAAGAGAGAAAGGAAGAGGAAGAGATTTTAGAAAAAGAGAGAAAAGGAGAAAGAAAGAAACTGCAAAAGAAAGAAAAAAATGAAAGAGAAAGAAAGAGGAAGAGATTTTAGAAAAAGAGAGA
>CAUYQU010067559.1:0-24145 GCA_963574635.1 Cheracebus regulus | reverse complement strand
TATATTTTGTTCAATATTATATCATACCTAGTCTAAAAGTGATCACATAATAGGAAATAAACCACTTTTTAGTAATTGCATAGCATTTCACAGATTTAAATGAAATCCTGAGCAATAGAGCAAGATTCTCATTCTCTCTCCCCCTTTCTTCTTTTTTCTCTTTTATTCTACTTCTTTCTTTCTCTTAAAAAAAACCTCCCCCTCACTCTTTCTCTTTCTTTCTCTCTTTTATTCTTCTAAAAAAAAAAATCCTGTCATTGCTGGGTTTTTGGTTTTTTGGTTTTTGTTTTTTCCACTTATGAGCAATGGTCCTGCTGCCCATAGATGTGGGTTGGAAATGCTTCCAGACTTGCCCCTGGGAACCCAGATGAGCAGGTCAGCTTGGCTGTCATGCCCAGCCCTTTCTGCTTGGCCTAGGACAGAAGCCCGACGGCCTCTGTGAATCTCTCAGCAGCTCAAGATGCCTCATTCCCTCCCCTCCCAGCCTGCCTTCCACAGCCATTGGTGCTGTTGAAATAAAATCACTACATGCATCTTGCTCAAAAGTCGTCCATGGCTCCCAATGCCTACAGGATAAAATCGAACCTCTTGGTCCTAATATCATAGGCTCTCCAAGATATGACCCTAGCCCACCTTCAAAGATTGACCTGTTAAACTGCACACTGGGGACCCCACATCCAGGCAACAGGGCTGCTCACCATCCCTGAACACACCCTGTGTTTCTCTGCCTCTGTGCCTTTGCCGCCAGCCCACTCGTCAAGACACCCTTCTAGCTCCCCTCCAAATCTCCCCCATCCAACCCCGGGCTCTCTCGCTCTGAGAAACCTGGTCCCACCTCCTCCAAGCTTGCCAGAGTTTCACTTTCAGAAACACTGGCCCCAAAGAACTGCAAGTTTCCTCCAAAGCGTCAGATGGATCTACTGTCTAAAACCCTGAAGAAAGCGCAAGGGGCAGGAGGCTGGGAATTCCAGACTAGCACAGCCCTCCTGATCCTCTGGTTAGCCAAGGGAGAAAGCGTTAAGCACCCCATGGTGTGCCCTTTCCGCACCCAGGGCTCTGTCCAGAGACTCACAAATTACTCCCCCATCTCTCTTCCACAGTGAAAGACAGAGCCCACTCAAGGCTGAATGCTGCAGGGGCAGAATAACACAGTGATCACAGTAATAAACACTGAAGTCAGAGAGCCCTGGCTTTGAATCCCAGCCCCATCAGTTTCTAGCTGTGTGGACTGGGATAAGTAACTTAACCTCTCTGAGCCTGTTTTCCCCCATCTGTAAAACAGTGGCAATGCTACCTCTTTCCGTAGGTTGCTGGGAGGGTATTAATAGAAATAATCCGCACAGTAACCACCCAGTACGTGGTAGCTATTGTAAATATTATTATGACGATTAACATAACAGGGTTCAAAGGTAAAACTGAACTGAAAACCAACAGGGCATGCGGGATGGGTGCTCCAGGTTCAACACGGGGCTGACGCAGCCAGTCACTCTGAGGAGGCCACCAGGCACCCCCCAGATCCGCCTGCTGCATTCCCCGGGGGTGGAGAGCCGGATGAGCTCACCTAATCTGCAAGCGTCATGACAACCAAGGAAGGAGCCCAGACAAGAGCTGAGGGAAGATCTGTGGGTTGACCAAAGAATGGAGACCTTGAATATCCCATTATGGCAACTGAAGGGGGGAAGGGTATGACGAAGATAGTACTTTGGGAGGATCACTCTGGCAGCATCAAAGGAAGGACCAGAGGCAGAGAACCCAAGTAGGATGGCAGCTTGGCAATATCTGGGATGAGGACCCAGGTCAGGGAAGTAGCAGAGAGAATGCAAAGGCAGAAAAATGGCTAGGGGCTGAGCACAGTGGCCCTGGCACTTTGGGAGGCCAAGGCAGGAGGTCTGCCTGAACCAAGGAGTTCCAGACCATCCTGGACAACATGGCAAGATGTCATCTCTACAAAAACCTACAAAAATAAGCCAGATGTGGTGGTATGTGCCTGTGGTCTCAGATACTCGGGAGGCTCACTTGAGCCCAGGAGGTCAAGGCTACAATGAGCCAAGCTCCCATCCCTGCACTCCAGCCCCCCGAGAGAGAGAGAGAGAGAAAGAAAGGAAAGAAGGAAGGAAGGAGGGCAGGAGGGAAGGAAGGAAGGAAGAAAGGGAGGGAGGGAGGGAAGGAGAAAGAAAGAGAAAGAGAAGGAAGGAAGAGAGGGAGGGAGAGAGAGAGAAAGAAAGAAAGAAAGAGAAAGAAAAGGAAGGGGAAGAAAGAAGGAAAAGGAAGGAAGATGAAAGAAAGAGGAAGAAAGAAAGAAGAGAAAGAAAAAGAAAGAAAAGAAAGAAAGAAAGAATAGCTAAGACCCTGTCCAAGAATGAGCCTTCCCCTGCCCCTACCCTCATCCCCAGAGAGTAGTGAGGAAATTCAGGGTCTACAGACAAGTTCTCATGGCTCACTCTGGCCCACCACAAGAATCAAGACCCTTAGTCAATCTTGGCAGCTCCTCCTTCAGCCCCCAGGAGCCTCAGCCGTCATCGAAAAGAGACTAGAAACAACAGGTGTCTGGCTGGCATCACACTCAGCCAGAGCTGGAGGGGGACAGCCTCCCTGCAGCTGCCACAACCAGTGACTTTGTGAAGTATCCAATTCAAGAAACACCACCTTTTGAAAGATGAGAGGTATACTCTTAGGTGTATACCCAGAAGAACTCAAAACAGGTGTTCAAACAAAGACTTAGACACAGATATTCATAGCAGCATTATTCATGAAAACCAAAAGGTAGAAACAACCTAAAGTCCACCAACTGATGAGTGGATAAGCGAAATGTGGCATATTCTTACAATGGAACATCATTCAACCACAAAAGGAAAAGAGATGCACTGCACATGAGTGAACCTGGAAAACAAACATTATGCTAAGTAAAAGAGCCTTGGCACAAGAGGACAAATACCGTATCCTTCCATGTATATGACATGGCTGGAATAGGTGAGTCCACAGAGACAAAGGGTAGATTCGTGGTTGCCAGGGTCAGGGGAAAGGGTAACAGAAGTCACTGCTTAATGGACATGGGGTTTCCTTTTGGGATGATGAAAATATCCCGGAATTAGGTAGAGGCGGTAGTTGCACAATACTGTAAATGTACTAAATGCCACTGAATTATACACTTTAAAATGGTAAATTTTAGGTTATGTAAATTTTACAAAAAAAATTTAAAAAAACAACAGGAAGTAGCCCATCCAATCTCCATCTATGGGTGACCACTGGGGCTGAGTAGCTCTACCCATGGGCTCTCCTAGGATGCCTGTCCCTCAACACTTAGCACCGAACAGGCAGGCACTCAGAAAGACCAGGGAAGGAGGAAAACCTTTATTCTCTGTATTTTTCACCACGCACACCCCACCCCAGTCACTCTGTGCCCCTCCCTGAAAATATATACATAACTTCCATACACATATGCTTTATATTACATGTAATACACACATACACTCTCAAGTCCCTCCACGCCTTTACTGTCTGTGCCTTTCCCCCTTCTCCCGCACCCTAGGACTCTGCTGCAGCCCTTGCCATCTCTCCAATTCCTCCAGTTACCTCCATGTCCAGATCAGATCCTCCCCTGATGCCCCTTCTCTGACCTCAGCCCACACATCTGGGTTTCGACACTCCAACCAAGCAAACACTTGATTCCATTCACTCCCTCATCCTTGCCTTTCGAGTAGATCTCCAGCCTGTGAAAGCCCAGAGATGTCTTACCCCTGAGCTGGGCACATGGGAGCTCCTTGGGCACTGCCTATTCGTTCTAAGCCCAGAGCTACACCAGGGACTTCTCCCCGAACACTCAGAGACCAACGCGGATCAGAATCTGATGGGAATCGCCAGCAACAGAGTGGGGTCAGTGTGTTCCCAGGAAGAAGACCAAAGTCTACCACCTACGAGGCGATGGTGGAGTCTCATGTCATGTCAGCCTGACAGCCAGACCAATCTTAGATCTCCAATCAGTCCCAGGGTCCCTATTATATCAGGTCCCTTCCATTTGTTTTAATTAAAATGGTGAGGAATCAAGAGATTGCAATTATGTAAGTTCAGAAGAAAATCAAGACAGTCACTCCACCCCTACTCCCAGCAAATTTCTGGATGAGCACTGATAAGAATTAGAGATGAATTCTGGCTGAGTACAGATGCCATCCCAATAGAACTCTGGGTTAGCAACACAGCCTATCAGGTCAGCACCAACACAATTAGAATGGACTTCTGGCTGACCACTGATATATCAGAGAAGACTCGTAGGTCAATGCTGATACAGTTAGAAGGGAATTGGGAATACACACTAAATGGTTACAGAATAAAGGTGATGGCTCTATTAGGGTAGAAAGATGGGAAGAAGCCCCTAGAAGTCAAGCTGAGAAGGAAGATCAGTGGACCCAGGATGAAAGACAGAGGCAACAACTAGTGGCCTTCATGGGCCCTCTGTCCTTCATTTCAGGCTTCGTGGGAGCAGGAGCGGAATCCCCATGACCATCTACAGTAGGTGTGTGGATGGGACCCCACTCCTGCCTTCTGCCAAAGATCTTAGCCACAGAGACCTCAGATTCCCACAATTCCAAATTTTAGATTAAAAAGGTACAATTACTGGGGGGCTCTCTGGGTTTCCATAGAGTCAAGGATGGAGCAAGGCCTTCTTGGGAAGATAGTCTGCGAATATTAAGGGCCAAGTCAACTCGCTGGCTCCCAGCTAACCCCTGCCCCCTGAAGGACAGGGCCCAGTTTTGCCACTTTAATTTGGGCAAATCATTATTCTTTTCCCTCATTATTCTCACTTGCAGAGAAGGTTGAGCTGAATGATATTCATCGGTTCATTAGGAATCTGTTTCCAATGCTCAGAAACAGTCTTCATACTTGCTAACACTGATAGCTTATTTCTGATTACAAAAATAATACTTATCAAAATTTTAGAAAAGAGCAAAATATAAAAAAGAAAAAACAATCCCATATAATCCCATACCGAGAGGAAATTACTGTTAGCCTTTTGGAAACTTTACAAGCATTTTTGCTTGTTTTGTTTTTGTTAAGGTTTTTTTGCATTCATATCACTTTTTAAACAAAATTGGGATCATATAGTCTTCACAACATTGTATTCTGTCATTATACTGTGAGTATTTTCCCAAGTCATTAAATCTTCACAAATATAATTTTAATGACTGCATAGTACTCCACCAAGAGTATATGCCATGATTACTGAGCATTTAGGTCATCTACCTAGTGCAAATAACACTACCATGAACATCCTAGCCTAGTGCTGTAAGTGTATATGCCTGTGTCTCCACTTCTTTAGGATCAATTCCTCTAGGTAGAATTACAAGGTCAACAAATTGATTTTTTTTGAGAACGGAGTCTCACTCTGTTGCCCAGGCTGGAGTGCAGTGTGGCATGATCTCAGCTCACTGCAAACTCAGCCTCCCAGGTTCAAGGGATTCTCCTGCCTCTGCCTTCCAAGTAGCTGGGATCATAGGCACGCACTACTATCCCTGGCTAATTTTTGTATTTTTAGTAGAGACGGAGTTTTGCCATGTTGGCCAGGCTGGACTGGAACTCCTGACCTCAAGTGATCCACCTGCCTCAGCCTCCCAAGGTACTGGGATTACAGGCGTGAGCCACCACACCTGGCCAACAAATTGATATTTTTAAAGCATCTTGACATGTATTGCCATATTAATTTCCAGAAAGACACAACAAATCCATGGATTTTCCTGAGCCAAGTGAGAGCTGAAGTTCTGAAAGCGCTGGAGTATTACAATGCAGGACAGTGGTCCCGTCTCTCCTCCTCTTCCCTGGTCTTAAAAGTTTAAAAAGACAGAATTCCAACTCAAAAGATAGGGGTCTACAGCCTAGCACCCAGCACCGAGGTCTGGCTGGCTTTCGGAGCCTAAAGCGAGCCTTGGTTCTCCTCATCTGTAAAATGGATATAGTGTGATTAGCTCTGCTCTGCTGGCTACCCCAGGCAGTGTCCATGCTCACTGAAAGTGTGTTTGTGAAAGTTCGATGCCTTGTGTTAAAGGGCCCTATTATTATCCTTCTCATAACTTGAGGGGCTGAAGAAGTAGGGTGTTCTTTGTGAAAGCCCAAATGCTTCCCCTCCTGGCTTTCAGCCATCATGCCCAGGACAAGTGCTGCTGATTCTAAGGGTGAAAGAAAAGCACCTTCTTGAAGGAATTTAGTAGGGTCTGAGGGCCGGGGAGGACCCAGCAGTGTCTTCCAAAGGTCAGAGGCAGCACTGGAAGCTCCAAGACAGGAATGGCGGGCTGGGAACTGGGAGACTGAGCCTAGGGCCACCCTGAAGGTGCTGAGTGGATCTGGGGGGCAGGGGTAGAAAGCAAAGACATTCCTGGTAAACGTCCCTCTGTTTCAAGGCTCCCAGCCCTTCTTTTCTAGGGCTCTTGACTGGATATCTGGTCTTTGGGAAAACCAGAAATCAAACTAATTCAATGGATGCAAAAAGCCAACGGCTGCAAGGACCCCAAGAACCAGCAGCTCAGACCCTTTTTTCCAGGCTGCTGTAAGCCCATCCTGAATTTTTAAAACCCTCCCATTGAAAATGCAACTAGTGCTCCCAGCCTGGTCTCCCCAGCCCTAGGCCGATGGAAAGGAGACCGAGGTGGCTCCCTAAAGAAGCTCAGCCGGACGACCCGAGCTTCGCTCCTCACTCCCCACTCCCCACTCCCCTGCCGACCCGGCAAACGTCCTTCCCCACCTCTTCAGGCTCGCCTAGTGCCAGGGCCTGAGGGGACTCCAGGTCCCAGCGTGGAGACAGAACTGACGTTCCCAGGGCTAGCAGACAGAACTGCGCAGACCCCGCGGGACGCCATCCTCCATCACCATCGCCGCCGGCTGCCCTCCACCCCCAGCCCTCTCCACCGCCAGAGGTGCAGCCCCGGCCTCCAGACACGCACAACAGGTGGCGTCTGCCAATGCTCCCCAACCACACCTCCCTGGCCCTCCACCTGCGCCCCAGTCCTCCATCTGCGCCCGGCCGGCCGGGGAGCCTACCTTTGAGGTTCTGGGGGTGGCCCCGCGGCGCGCGGCTCGGGTTTCCTCGGGGCAGCGAGGGGATACTGGAGAAGTTGTTACCCATGGCATCCGGCCCCAGGGGGTTCGGCGCTCGCGGGTGGGGGCGAGGCCCGGCCGGAGCAGAGGTGCGGTGTGCGAGTGTGCGCGCGCCGGTGCGCGCCGCCGGGGGAGGGCCCTGCTGGGGCTGCTGCCGGGGGCGGGAGGGCCGCTTCTCTGCTTCCTCTTCGGGACTTCGCGGTCCTTGGCGGGTGCCGCCCGCCGTGGGTGCCCTGGCGCCAGCGGGCTACCTGCCTCCCATGCCCCGCGGCGGGAGCGGGGGCCACTGGCAGGCCCCTGGGCCGGGGCCGGGGGCGCCCGGGGCTCCCCGCTTGCTCCCGGGGACGCTCGGGTTCCGGGTGGGGGTGGGCGGCGCGGCAGCTCCGGCAGCGCGCAGGGCCATAGAGTCAGGGCCCCCGACGCGGGCTCTCGGCGTCTCCAAGGCAGGCTCTGTCACCGCCCCGCAGGGACGGCCGCGGCGGCGACGTGCGTGGCGCCCTCCCGCCCGCGGGTCTGCATGGAGCGGGGCTCGGCGGAGCTCGGGGCGTGCTGGGCGCTCCCACCGTCGCTAGTGTCCCCCGACCGCCGCGCTCCCGCCCGCGCCGGGTCCCTCCCGCGACCGCCGCCTCTGACCCCAGCCCCGGCCGTCGCCAGGATTCCCTCGCTCCGGTTGTTATGGTGACAGCTGCGCCGGTGAATGAGCGTCTTAGTGACAGGCGCGCGCCTGCTCGGCCAGATGTGGCCCCGGAACGCGCCGCGTTCCCGTAGCTGCAAGTTCTCGGCGGCGCGAGTCGAAGTAAGACCTTAGGCGAAGATGGAGGCCCCCGGGGCTGGCTTTATTCCCAGCACGGAACCGTGAACTTGCACTTGAAAACAAGGGGAGCAGGGCCACGAGAACGCCGAGCTCCCCGGATGCGGGGGCGGGCGAGCCAGCGCTAACGTTCGGTTTCCCTAGCCCCAGGTACCCGGCCTGGCGCACAGTGGAGAGCTCAGGGAAACACGTCAATGAGCGAGCAGATGCTTGGATAAAGGAATTGAGATTAGGACCCTAGCACCTGACCCTGGCTCTCAGCCTGGCTCTCAGCCTCAGGCTAGGGCAAGGGTTCAGAGCAGGAACCTCGGGCAGTCTCCCTGCTGCACGGATGCCACTGAGGGCCTTTGAATGCACACGGACCAGACCCACAAGCCTGGGGCTCTGGCCAAGCTGAGGGAACAGATCTCCGGGACTGATCATCAGAAGACCACCAGCTCTGAACTGAGTGGTTCTGTCAGCTATAACAAGGTAGAGGAGAGGAGCCTCTGCGCTGCGGCCTATGGCAGTCAAAGGAGGCTTCCTGGAGGAATGGGGCTTCTGCAAGTGCCCTGCTCATGTGGCCAGTGCATTCCTGTAGCTTAGCACCGCACCAAGAATCCTGCAGGAAGCCAAAGGGAAATCATTCTTCTGCCTGCAACTGGGGCGTCTCTCCTGGTCTATGAGGGATGGAAGATGTTCCAAGCTTTTCCCCAGGGAATCAGCCTTCCTGCTCCCCTAAGTCATCTCTAGCTCCCTGGTCTGGCTTCAGCAACTCTGGTCCACAGTCCAGTGAAGACATGGGTGGGCAGGGGGCATCTCATTTATCCTTTCTATAATAGAAGGCTCTTCCCCGAGTCTCCATTTAGCGGGTCCTCATTATCTAGGCAGAATTCATGTCCTGACCTTCCCTGACTGTCCCAACTAAAGAACTCCCTCCACTCTCAGTCACTTTCCACGATATTGCAATTTATTTTCTTCATAGCTTGTATATGGAATTCATTTACAAGTAGCCTTTCCTCCCTGTTTATCTCCTGCCTCCCCTGCTAGAGAGTAAGCTCTGTGAGGGGAGAGCACAGGTCAGTCATGTTCACCAGGGTGTCCTTACCCCCTGGGGGAGTGCCTGGCACATCACAGATTCTCAGAAAATAATTGTGTAATGCCTGCTCCCCGCTGCAGGCCAGGAGACTCCACGGAAATCCTTGGGAGCAGAGCCTCCTGAACTGCCCTTTATTTCCCTCTCCTGATCTCCTCTCTCCATCCCCATTCCAGGCATCACACCCTTAAATGTCTGGGACTCCAAGCAAGCTAGAAATATCTGTGACAGCTGCTCTCTCTCTGGGATCTGGAGGGAAAGACAGCTCTGACCCCAGCCTCCTGGATGCCCAGGATCACATGTGCAGGCAGCTGCAGATGGCTACAGCAGGTCAGGGATGGTTGTCTTATTTATGGGCAGTATCTTCCCAAAGCTCACTCCCAGCTAATGACTCATGTGTCAGAAATCCGTGGGCTCTGAATGGCAACACACTCACACTGAGCACACACACACTACTACACTATCTCACACACTCACTCCTATACAAGCACACACACATATTCCCCCTGAAATCTGCTGGAATGAAGTCACTGTGAGTGGCCACTAGGATCAGGCCTTTCACAAGTTAGAACAAATATGAGGATTCTGCATAGTTGCGACTCATTCCCCTGGAGTGTGTGTGAAGTACAAAGGCCTTGCTAGGATTTACAGCCAGTGGCTCTGGGGAAGCCCAGCATGGGCAAAGGAATGGGGGAGGGGATGAGGCCCCAAAGGTAGAGCACGGCTGGGATGTCTCAAACTCCTGACCTCAGGTGATCCACCCACCTTGGCCTCCCAAAGTGCTGGGATTACAGGCGTGAACCACCATGCCCCACGAGGGGATGTCACAGGCCTCACATGGCCTAGACCTGGGGCTAAGGGCAAAGCAGGGGAGAGAAAAAGAAAGTCAAAGGGAAGGAGGGAAGGGAGGGCCGGAGGTGGGCGCTCACCTGAGTCCAGAGGCAGCCCCGGTTCTGCAGCTCAGGGCAGCCTGATTCCAGGGAGTCCTAAAGGAAGGTGAGAGGCATCAGGGACAAAGGCAGGGAACTGAGGGTTGAGGAGCTGATGGGAGGATCAACAGGGCTGAGATAGGATGAGGCAGCCAAGGCATCCCTGGCGCAAAATTGAAGGAGGTGCTCACTCCCAAGGTCATGCAGATACCAACCTTGCACTTGCATGAGCCTGGAAATGAAGGCCTCTTACATTTCACCCCCTAGGCCCACCCCCCACCCCAGCCTCCATCCTGGTCGTTCAGGGAGCTCTGTACTGGAACAGAGGACACCACTGGTAGTGTCAACTAGGTCTCTGGCCAGGAAGGGACCTAAAGGAGGTTGATGTGGCTGCACAGGACCCAAAGAAGCTGAGTGCCACCCATCCGAGGAGTCCTGTGCCCCACAAACTCTTCCCTGACAGGGACTTGGGATAGACCCAGCTCAGAGGGTCAAAGAAGGCCAGCACTTTCCTTACCCCCAGACCTTGGGCAGAACCCGGAGGCCTTCCTGCCATCCTTCCCCAAGACAGCTGTTGGGAAACATGGTGTGGGGGGTGGACTGGGTGGTGGCTCTGATCTAGAGGACCCTTCCCAGCCCCGTCCTGGAAGGGAAGAGGGAGAAGGACCCTGCCAGTGAGACTGGACTGATGAAGTCACTGTTTTGATGGCTTCAGGGGAAGCTATTAATACCCACAAGGTAGTGTTCCAGCACCAGTCACTGTGGCAACACCCACCCACCCCCAGCAGTGTGGATTCTGTAGGCAGTGCCTGACAGGGTGGGTGTCAGTGCATACGTGTGCACTCCTGCAAACACCTGAGTCCTTGTATGTGCATGCGTAGGTGTTGCGAGTGCACACACAGGCATGCAGGATAGGGAGGTCCTGGGCAGGGACCTGGGGAAGCTTCCTTCAACAGCAGCTCAGCTCCCACCTTCTCTTCCTTCCCTGTTGCTCTCTTCTGGCTGGTTCCTCATTTTTTTTTTTTTTTTTTTTTTAAGACAGAGTCTTGCCCAGTGGGAGTGCAGTGGCACGATCTCAGCTCACTGCAGTCTTACAACCTCTGCCTCCTGGGTTCAAGCAATTTTCCAGCCTCAGCCTCAGCTTCCTGAGTAGTTGGGACTACAGGCACACACCATCATGTCTGGCCAATTTTTATATTTTTAATTGAGACAGGATTTCACGGTGTTGGCCAGGCTGATCTTGAACTCCTGACTTCAAGTGATCCGCCCACCTCAGCCTCCCAAAGTGCTGGGATTACAGGCATGAGCCACCGCACCCGGCCCTGTTTGTTCAGAGATGTTTCTTAAGAGATGAGGTCTCAGTTTTTTGCTCAGGGTGGTCTTGAACTCCTGGCTTCAGATCCCGACCAGGCCTCCCAAAGCACTGGGCTTATATGCATGTGCCACCATGTCCATCCAGCCACCAGCCCATAGTTAATTAGGCTGTCAGAAAAGCTGTGGGGAGAGGGGGTGGTGTCCTGCCTGAACTTCAAGGGGTGATTGGACAAGTTGGAGGGGTAGATCCCTGAGTGCCTGTGCCTGATGCTTAGTGTATGCTCAATAACTAGTTACGAAATGAATCAATGAATAAAAAAATGAATGGATTAAGCTGTCAGGCCCTCCCTCTGAAGGATGGAAGTCTGTGCTGCCCATGCTAGCATGGAATGTGCCCTATGCCATCTTATTCCCGGGTATTTTTGGGATTCAGCTTCACTCATTGCCCAGTGACCATTTATTGAGCACTACCTGTGTGCCTGGCACCGAGCAAGGTGCAGTTTCCTTGCTGGCACCGTGAGGCAGCCTGTCCTCTGCCTTTTGTGCATGCCACTCCTCCCAGGCCCAGGTTCAGAGCCGAATATACAGTAGGTCGGATCACATAGCTGGGCTGGGCAGGTTGCTCTGAGCTTTAAACCTTTTTGATCATTCACCCTTAGCAGTAATAAATTTTTAAAGCATGTACACTAATATATGTCTATGTCTTTATTTACAATTTTTATATATACCCTACTGCATTCACATTGTGTATATTATGAAACATACACTAAATAGACTATTGAGATTGAAAAATGGATCATCTTGCCCTCCTCCTGGAGTACACACAGGCTCTAGACTAATAATTCTCAAACTTAGATGTGCATCAGAATCATCTATGAGGCCTTGGGGAGAGGGGGAGAAAGTTACTAAAATGCAAATTCCCAGACCTCACCCGAGAGATTTAGATTGAGCAGAGTCTGATCAGGTCATTTATTGATCACACCTAGGGAACTGCTCCACATGGTCACGTGTTCTAGCTGTGAGGCTGGTGTTTCAAGAAGGCCTACCGGCTTTCTCGGGGAACACGCCATGGGGACCAGGCCAGTGCTGGCTGCCAGCCAAGCAGGGCTAACCTTATTGGAAGTGTTGACTGTGCAGGGAGGTAGCAAGAGTGGATCCCAGCCCCTTCCTCTGCTCCATAGACAAACTTGCCCTCTGGGAGGTGGTCCCTGAATCCAGGATCAATTGTGAGGTCTTCAGAGACCCCCAAACTCTTATTTTGGAGCCCAACCCCATCAGGCCAAATGTGCTAAAATATACCACATTCTACATTAAACCTAATTTTCTTGCAGTAAACATTTTGAAAGGATTTTTACAAATTTGGCTTTTGGAATCACTGGATGACAAGGGAGTCACTGAATTTACAACTGGTTTTATTTCTAAACAATTGTGCATGTGTTGGATGTCTTGCCAAGTGAGAAAAAAACTTTGATTGTCTTCAAATATTATGAAATGTTTATGAGTACTACGTTTAGTAATTAATAACATTGATATAACAAAGGCATTTAAGTGAACATTTATTAATTTTGGTTTTGAAGTTTTCCTTTCATAACTTGAGGACAGTAATGTTTTTTTCTGATCCCAAGCAGATGCTTTAAGAGTTCATAGGCTTAAGTACCTATAGTACCCATGGAAAAAATCCAGACCTGAGGCCAAGCATTCTGAAGATTACATCTGGAAAAACAGAAGGAGGTTCCTCTATGAAGCAGAAACGAAAATGCCCAATGTTAGCAGGGCGCGGTGACTCAAGCTTGTAATCCCAGCGCTTTGGGAGGCCGAGGCAGGCGGATCACCTAAGGTCAGGAATTTGAGACCAGCCTGGCCAACATGGCAAAACACTGTCTCTACTAAAAATAGGAAAAATTAGCTGGGTATGGTAGCTCATGCTTGTAGTACCAGCTACTTGGGAGGGTGAGGCAAGAGAATCACTTGAACCTGGGAGGTGGAGGTTGCAGTAGGCTGAGATCGCACCACTGCACTTCAGCCTGGGCAACACAGTGAGACTCCACCTCAAAAAAAAAAAAAGAGAGAGAGAGAGAAAAAATGTCCAATGTTAGAAACAGGATAGCATGTCTCCACCTGAGAAATTTGTGTACTGACTTCAAAGTCCAGCATCAGTGGATCTATCCCAGGGCCACTTGCTCAGATCATTGTGACAGGAGACATTTATGAAGCATTTGCTCATATGTCCCAGGCTGTGGTCTAAGCACTTCGATGCATTAGTTCATTTAAGTCTGAAAACAACCCTGTGAGGTAGGCACTGTTTTTGTTCTTATTATTACTAGCATTATTCCTATTTTACAAATAAAAATCCCAAGACTTCGGGAAGCTAAGTCACTTGCTGGGAGCTGACGGTTGAGGCATGGAGGCACAGCTCTAGGACGCTCTGAGTCCAGATTCCCATGATACTGTGGCCGCACCAAGCTGGAATCCCCTGACGGCAGGGAAGGCCTCCTCACTGAGTTCCTGAACCAGCCCCTCCTGCTTGAGGACACCGAAGATGCCTGGTGGCTTCCACTCATTCTGAAGTTAACCAGGGAGCACACAGCTACCGATTAACACAAAACAGAGTAAAAGAACAATAAAATCGAAGAAAGCTGCTCGAAATGGCTGCGGTACGCCCAGCATCCCCTTTTCTCTCGTAGATGTTTTAAATGGCCTTTACTTGGCAGGGAGCCCCTTCCAAGAATGTTACAAAGACCAGAGAATCATCAAGGAAAAGTATGATAAATACGACCACATAAAAATGTAACACTCCTTCATGGCCAAAGTTGAAAGACAAATAGGAGTCAGGAGGCACCTCTCCGAGAAGCCGGCAGTGTTAAATCACACTAAATGCCTTCAGCGCTGAGACCCAGGACAGGGAGCAGGCGCTTCTCCAGCTGCTGCTGGCAGTGTGACATCTCCCTTCCAGGCACCCTTCTCCAGAGCAGTCCCAGAGGCACACCCAAGGGCGCCCCCAGGGGAGGGCGGCTCTCTTCCCAGGGAGCATAGCTGGTGGAGGTTTTCCCTCGGCCGAAACAGCAGTCCTGCTGTGTGTCCCGCCTCTCCCTTCCTCTCCCCCCAGCTCCTCCCTCCCGCCACCACTGGGCAACACTAGAACTCCATTAGAATCCCCTTTGTCTCTGACAAACATTTCTGGAGAGCCCTTAAGCCGATCAAAACACCTTAAAAATGTTTACGAGGCCGAGGCCGGGTGCGGTGGCTCACGCCTGTAATCTCAGAACTTTGGAGGCTGAAATGGGCAAATCGCTCGAGCCCAGGAGTTCAATACCAGCCTGGGAAACATAGTGAGACCTCATCTTTACCAAAGAAATACAAAAAAGAGACAGGCATGGTGCTGTACATCTGTAGTCCCAGCTATTTGGGAGGCTGAGGTGGAAGGATCACCTGAGCCTCTGCATGAAACAGTGATGGCGCCACGGCACTCCAGCCTAGACAAGTGAGACCCTGTCTCAAAACAAACAAACATTTAAAAAACAAGTACATGTTTACAGATTGCTCTTTTCTTTCTTTCTTCTTTTTTTTTTCTTTTGAGATGAAGTGTCACTCTGTCGCCAGTGGTGCAATCTCGGCTGTCTGCAACCTCCGCCTCCCGAGTTCAAGCAATTCTCCTGCCCCAACCTCCTGTGTAGCTGAGACTACAGGCACGTGCCACCACGCTTGGCTAATTTTTTGTATTTTTAGTAGAGATGGGGTTTCGCCGTGTTAGCCAGGACGTTCTCAATCTCCTGACCTCATGATCCGCCCGCCTCGGCCTCCCAAAGGGCTGGGATTAGAGGCGTGAGCCACCACACTCAGCTTTTTCCTCTTTCAAAATGAAAAGAGTTTTGCTGGTGAAATATATATCCTTATAGATTCCATTAGCTACTTCATGGTGAAGAAAATATGCTGTTGAGAAAACTGGCCCCCTCTTCAATCACTGACATGTTCCCCTCTGAGCATGTGCACTTCTCTGAGGCCACTTTTTGCCTTTCATCCTAGGTAGGGTTTCCAGCAGCAGAGGAGACCACGCCCGGCCTGCTTCATTCCTTTAATCGCTGCATGGATCCCATTTTATGGCTATGTCATACTTTATTTAAACAGTCCCCTGTTGACGAAATTTAGGTTCTTTCCAGTTTGCTTGTCATTAAAAGAGCTATAATGAACATTCTTGTTTGTTTATCTTGGATACTTCCGCAAATCTACCCATGGGATGAATTCAGACTTTGTAATTACTAAGTCAAAGGGTATGTGTATTTAAATTTTTGCTTTAAATATATTGCCAAACTGTTCTACAAAAAAAACTACCAATTCCTACTCCAACCATAGACGTACGAAAGTACCTATTTCTTTAAGCCTCACCAACATTCAGCAATCTTTCAGTTGCTAACGACTTGGCAATTTTTAAAGGCAACTGGTGGTTTCATTTCTTATTTAATTATGAATTTTTGCAGGATGTGGCCTGGCTGAGTGGCTCACACCTATAATCCCAGCACTTTGGAAGGCCAAGGCGAGTGGATCACCTGAGGTCGGAAGTTTGAAACCAGCCTGATTGACAGGGAGAAACCCCATCTCTACAAAAAATACAAAATTAGCTGGGCGTGATGACACATGCATGTAATTCCAGCTATTCAGGAGGCTGAGGCAGGAGAATCGCTTGAACCTGGGAGGTGGAGGTTGCAGTGAGTCGAGATCGTGCCATTGCACTCCATGCACTCCAGCCTGGGCAACAAGAGCAAAAAAGAATTTTGCAGGATGTTTCATCACTTGTCTCGCTCACTCTCTCTTTTTTTTAATAGTCTATTCAGATCCTTTACCCATTTTTCTACAGGATTGTTCATCTTTTATGTTGATTTATATGAGCCTTCTGCAAACTAAGGGAAAGAGGCCTTTGTGTGGCCTATGTGTGACAAATACCCTTCTTTCAATTTGTTATTTTTATTTTGCTTATTGGTATTTTTGCCCATAGAAGCCTCTAATTTTTATGACTCCTACTTTGTCCATCTTCTCCTCTACGGCTACTAAATTCTGGGGTTTGTCCAAAAAGACCTTCCTTAGCCTCTGATAATGAATAAATTCATATATGTTTTCCTGTAGAATTTGTATGACTTTAATTTTTATGTTGAATCTTTGAACCCTGTGGAGTTTATTTTGGCGTGAAGTAAAGCCCTAATGGCTCTCCAGTGGTTCCAGCGCCATCTGTTAGATGGCCTCATTTCATTTTCAGCCTCTCTCTGCCCTTAGGGCTACGTGGCTCTGTAGAGTCACCAGAGTGGGGCCCACAGAAGTGCCATGATGCTTTCCCCAGGTCTGCAGGACCCCTCAAAGGCCTGTGTCCTCAGGGAAGCAGAGAATCGGGCCACCGAGAGACAGAAAGAGCACTGCTCTCTGCTGGACACACAGAACCATAGTCTCCCAGTCCTGAGAAGCAGAACACACATTCAATGCCTTCCCTGTGGAGGAAAAAGAAGTGAAAGAACCGTCAGGGGAGAGCATGCTCATCATATACAAAGCAGGAAGATGCCCACACCCATATTTATGAAAACACACACCAAATATGTACACATGTACTACACATATACACATACAAGTGTACACACATGCATACACAGGTATATAGACACAACTCTCACACATCACATACAACGAATTTCTCCAGTAGGGGGCATCTAGTCCTAAAAAACCCTCTGGATAACAGGAACGCCAAGAATGGTGAAGCCAGTGTTTCTCAAATAATATCGAGACTCCTTTGCAAAGATAAAAAAAAATCTGGAAGACTCCCAAGAATATCTGCAAGACTCCAATTTGAAAATAAAGCAACACGAAGAAAGAAACCAAAGATTTATTCTATAAAGATCTTCCAATTACAAATTAACACATATTTACAACTGGTTTTAAAAAAAGATTTAAATCATTATTAAAAAGAAAAATGTAGGCCAGATGCGGTGGCTCACGCCTGTAATCCCAGCACTTTTGGAGGCCAAGGCAGGCAGATCACCTGAGATCAGGAGTTCGAGACCAGCCTGACCAACATCCAGAAACCCCGACTCTACTAAAAATATAAAATTAGCCGGGCGTGGTGGTGCATGCCTGAAATCCCAGCTACTTGAGAGGCTGAGGCAGAAGAATTGCTTGAACCTGGGAGGTAGAGGTTGCAGTGAGCCAAGATTGCACCATTGCACTCTAGCCTGGGCTACAAGAGCAAAACTCTCTCAAAAAAAAGAAAGAAAGAAAGAAAAGAAAAGAAAAATGTGAAAATTTTTAAAGTCTTTCTTTGTTACCCAGGCTGGAGAGCAGTGATCTGGGCTCACCACAGCCTCCGCCTCCTGGATTCAAGTAATTCTCATGCCTCAGCCTCCCAAGAAGCTAATACAATTTTTTGTACTTTTAGTAGATACAGGGTTTTGCCATGTTTTGGTCAGGCTGGTCTTGAACTCCTGAGCTCCAGCAATCTGCCTGCCTTGGCCTCCCAAAGTGCTGGGATTATAGGTGTGAGGCACCACACCCGGCCAGATTGCAATTTCATATCTTTCCACATGTGTGAGTACAAGAAGTCTTTCTCCATTTATTACTCCATTTCTTCCTCCCCTGGTTCAGCAGGGCCAGGCTCCAGGCAACAAAATGGGATTCTCCTTTTTGCCTTGTCCTTTTATTTTTTTATGTTTTTCCAATACAAATATTTTGGCCAAGCGCGGTAGCTCATGCCTGTAATCCCAGCACTTTGGGAGTCTGAGACAGGAGAATTGCTTGAACCCAGGAGGCGAAGGTTGCAGTGAGCCAAGATCACCCCCATTGCACTCCAGCCTGAGCAACGAGTGAAACTCCATCTCAAAAAACAAACAAAAGTATTTTATGATTTTTACTGGAAATCATTGTTAAAAATCATTATTACGATTATAATAATGATTTATTATGTCTACTATTATAAAAGTAGACCATTCAGAAAGTAGAGATTTTTTTTAAAGCCATCCCCTCTCTTTGAGAGATAATATCCCTTTTGTGGTGGGCTTCTTTCTGGCCTGTTTCTTTGCTGAAGTATTTCCTGTAAATACTGGCAAGGGTCAGCCTTGCTGTAGTCACTCAGTATCGGTTTCCCTGCAGGGCTCCAGGGACCTAGGCTGACCTGGGAACTCTGTCTTACCTCTCAGAGGCAAGAGCTGTGAAAAGTTGGCCTGGAGAGTCTTTGACCCAGTTTTCTCCCAGAAGCATTGTCTATTCTTTTTTTTTTTTTTTTTTTTTTTTGAGACCGAGTCTCACTCTGTCACCCAGGCTAGAGTGCAATAGGGCGATCATGCCTCTCTGCAAACTCCAACTCCCAGGTTCAAGGAATTCTCCTGCCTCAGCCTCCTGAGTAGCTGGGATTACAGGCGCGTGCCACCACGCCCAGCTAATTTTTGTATTTTGAGTAGAGACTGGGTTTCACCATGTTGGCCGGGATGGTCTAGATCTCTTGACCTCGTGATCTGCCTGCCTCGGCCTCCCAAAGTCCTGGGATTACAGGTATGAACCACTGTGCCACTCCCAAGGTTAAAGTGGATGGGGCCCCTCAGAGCACTGTATCCCTCCCTGAGACTAGAATGGGATTGAGGAGTGCTCATGACTCTCCCAGCTCAGTTTTCTCCCCGCCTGCTCCACACCTGCCCTGCTGGTTCAGGGTCAAGCCGCCTGGCCTTGGGCCAGGACAGTTCCCTTTTCTGGTCAGCAGCCCAGTGGGTGACTAAAGCTGAAAGGCACAGACGGAGGATCCCAGCTTCCTCCCTAGCTCTGTTCCCACTAGGCTATGTGACCTCAGACAGCCCCTCTGGGACTGTACCCAACTGAAAATGTGGTGGTGATTGTCCTCCTGGCTTGAAGGGTTTCTTGTTCCTGCCCTCTCCTCTGCTCAGAGTCAGACTCGCAGGGCCACTGGTGGCTCTCTCCATCTTCTCCCATCCCTCCTCATTTCCCTCACAGAGGGAAATCTGTCTCAGAGGATCCAGAGTAACATATAAATATGGAAAATAAAAATAATAAGTGGCCAAGCTCAGTGGCTCATGCCTGTAATCCCAGCCCTTTGGAAAGCCAAGGCAGGTGGATCACCTGAGGTCAGGAGTTCGAGGCCACCCTGACCAACATGGCGAAACCCCCGTCTCTACTAAAAATACAAAAGTTAGCCAGGTGTGGTGGTGGGCACCTATAATCCCAGCTTCTTGGGAGACTGAGGCAGGAGAATCACTTGAACCTGGGAGGTGGAGGCTGCAGTAAATCAAGATCATGCCACTGCACTCTAACCTGCGTGACTGAGCAAGACTCAGTCTCAAATAATAATAATAATAACAAGACCCAGGTTTCTTTCTGTCTTCATCAGAAGTACAGACCACACTGGTGGTCGTGAAATTTGCAGGACTTATTTGAGATGATCTGACTTAAAATACGGACTAAGTGACCTTTACAAAATTCATTTTGCGGCAGGGCATGGTGGCTCACATCTGTAATCCCAGCACTTTGGGAGACTGAGGCGGGCGGATCACAGGGGCAGGGGATGGAGACCAGCCTGGCCAACATGGTGAAACCCCATCTCTACTAAAAATACAAAATTTAGCTGGGCGTGGTGGTGCGCACCTGTAGTCCCAGCTACTCAGGAGGCTGAGGCAGGAGAATCACTTGAATCCAGGAGGCAGAGGTTGTAGTGAGCCAAGATAGTGCCACTGCAGTCCAGTCTGGGCAACAGAGCAAGACTCTGTCTCAAGAAAAAAAAAAAAAGTCATTTTGCACGTTTCGGGGGTCCCTCAAATATCTGGGCTGTCATCCTTCAGAGAGGCTGGAACTGAGACACAAGAAGAGACCTGGTGACGTCAGGAGAGTTAAGAGAAGGAGCAGTGGTTTCACATGCATACCCCTCACTTGGGAGAAGCGGGGGGTTCACCCATTCGGGTGTGGGCATGGCACTTGAGCAGCCTCTCCCATGGCACCCAGTGGTTAATGCACAGTGGTTAGCACATCTCCCAGGGAGGCCATCCCCTCTGCTACCCCTTTCATAGCAAATCCTGAAACATAGTTGAAGACTCTTCTCAAGGGTCTTGTCTTTCAAGAAGCCTTCGGGCAGGAATAGGTGCCCCTTCTGGCTCCTCCCAGTCTGAAAGCCAACATGAAATCTCCCTGGGCTGAGCTGTGTCATATTTTTTTGTTGTTGCTGCTGTTGTTTTATTATGACTCCGAGACAAGTTCAAAGTCATGTTTTTGATCAAGACCAGAAAATACACTTTGGCTCCATCCGTATCTTTGCCTCACCACACCCAGAATTTGCCCGTCCCCCGAGGGAAGCCCCAGCAGCTGTCAGGCCTGAGCATCCAGACTGTAAAGCAAAGAGAAATGGGCTAGGAAGAATGGAGTTACAGGGTGGGGTCCATTTGCCTAGAGGTGCTTTGGGCTGCTGGTCACAGAGGGTGACTCATTCCCTCAGAGAGGAGGGGAGTGGCACCAGGGCAGGGGAGACTGCGGAGAGAGCCTGTCCCTGCCTTAAGTGCCTAGTGGACTCCGGGAGCCTGGGCTGCGGCCTGGGCACTGCTTTCTCCTCGGCCCCTCAGGCCCTTGGAAGAAGAGAGAGAACCGCTTGCAGATCGAAGGCTCATCCCCAGCGCAACAGACATCAAGAGGGTGGCCAGAGCCTCACTGCGCCCACCCGACAGCCACCCACCCACCCAGGCTGGAGCCATGGATAAATTCCGCATGCTCTTCCAGCACTTCCAGTCGAGCTCGGAGTCGGTGATGAATGGCATCTGCCTGCTGCTGGCTGCAGTCACCGTCAAGCTGTACTCCTCCTTCGACTTCAACTGTCCCTGTCTGGCACGCTACAATGCACTCTATGGCCTGGGCCTGCTGCTCACACCCCCACTTGCCCTGTTTCTATGTGGCCTCCTCGCCAACCGGCAGTCCGTGGTGATGGTTGAGGAGTGGCGCCGGCCCTCAGGGCACCGGAGGAAGGACCCGGGCATCATCAGGTGCGTTCCCACACCACTCGGTGACCCATGGGCTTTGCCAGGGGCTCCCCAGCCACCCCACAGGCACTGCCAAGTGCACTCCCAAACCCCAATCATTCCACGTGAACATGGTCAGGGGTTCTCCAGCCACTCCATAGGCACTGCCAGATGCACCCCCAAACTCCAGCCATCCCCATTATTAGGGGATTCTCCACTCACCTTACAGGTACTGCCAGGTGTACTTCCTCTTTCCCCAACTAGGAATTATTGGCTCACAGAGACCCACTTGCCAGTTTTTATTCTGGAAACATTTCTGTTCCTATCATGTGTCACCTTTCCATGGCAAGTGCTGTAAACATAGACATGACACAAGATTCCCAATTACCCAGGCCACTGAGGGGCCGCGGGAAAACTTCCTCTTTGCCCTCTGAAGTTCTGCTGAAAATCAACTGACAAAAGGCAGATTAATAAGAGAAAAGGGGGCCGGACATGGTGGCTCACGCCTGTAATCCCAGCACTTTGGGAGCCCGAGGCAAGTGGATCACTGAGGTCAGGAGTTTGAGACCAGCCTGACCAACATGGTGAAACCCTATCTCTGCTAAAAATACAAAAATTAGCCAGGTGTGGTGACATGTGCCTGTAATCCCAGCTACTCAGGAGGCTGAGGCAGGAGAATAGCTTGAACCCAGCAGGCAGAGGTTGCAGTGAGCCAAGATAGCATCACTGCACTCCAGCTTAGGCAACAGAGCAAGACTCCGTCTCAAAAAAAATAGAGAGAAAAGGCATACAAATTTATTTGATTACAGTTTTATGTGCCACAGGCAGAATAAAGACCCAAAGATACAGGGGAAACGGTCCATTTTTATGCTTAGGTTCAACAAGGTCTGGATAGCCACACAGAAATAGAATTGAACAAAAACAGGAATGAACTAATGCTATAGACAGACTGGCCATCTGTCTATATCTGTCAGCAAGGCCATCTGTGTTCTTCCTGGCCTCTCTATACAGCGTTCCTTTCTCCCACACATGGGGCAGGACCCTCTCTAGAAGGGAGTCTTATGACCTACAATGAAACTAGGTAGGTCAGATCATTTCTTTACGGCCAGTTTTTAGACAGAAAGGCAGGGGGAAGTTAGAGTCATATTTTTAGGTTTTACAGAGGCAGCTTTGGAGAAAAGGGGTTCTGGTTTCTATGACCCACCTTGGGGGAGATGGATTCTAGTTTCTATGCCTAGTCTTGTGGGAGAACAAGGAGCCAGAGATTGGGTGGAAGGGGAAGGGGAGCAGGTGGAGGGACCGGCGAAGGTTAAAAAAATGTTTTTTGCTTCTTCATTTTGGGGTATCGTCTTCTGAGCCCCAACATCACATCAGTCACACTGGCCATGGATTATAATTCACCACATGCTTGAAAGGCCATCCCATGACATGCATAGCAATTTTTTGCGCGTAGTGAGAGGTAATGATTGGCTTAAAGGCTGCGCCCTGGAGCAGTGGCTCACACCTGTAATCCCAGCACTTTGGGAGGCTGAGGTGGGTAGATCACTTGGTCAGGAGTTCAAGACCATCCTGGCCAACACAGCAAAACCCCATCTCTACTAAAATTACAAAAATTAGCCAGGCGTAGTGGCATATGCCTGTAATCCCAGCTACTCGGGAAGCTGAGGCACGAGAATTGCTTGAACCCAGGAGGCAGAGGTTGCAGTGAGCCAAGATCACGCCATTGCACTTCAGCCTGGGCAACAAGAGCAAAACTCCATCTCAAAAAAAAAAAAAAAAAAAGGCTGCATCCCTCTCTTGTAAGCTCCCTAGGGCGAGGACCTTACCTACTGCATGCTATGTCCCCAGAGCCTAGCACATGCATGGAACTCTGTAGCAGAGTCAGTTGGAATTGAGCAATTCGTCGGACACTCACGAAGGGCCAAGCTCGGTGCTAAGTGCTTGGAGTGCACAGCCTCTCTGAATTCTACCCAAGTTCTCAAGCTGCACCTTGGACCCATTTTTAAGGATGGGGAACTTGAGGCACAGAGAATTTAAGTAACTCGACCAAGCTCCCACATCCAGGAAGTGTCATCACCCAGATTCAAACCCAGGCTGACTGAACAAGCCAAGATGGAACAGCTGCCCTTCCTGTTTTAGAAAAAATCTCTAAGTGCTCTAGATCTGCAGGCAGTGACAAGAGGGCTTGGTGGGCTTCCGCTCACACACCATCTCCTCCACTCCCCCATTCTCTGATATGGACAGTAGAGGTGTTCCCAAACATATCTACTGTAACTTCATAACAAGTGTCCAGGTGCATCTTCTAACCACATTGCCGTCCATAGAAAATGCTAAAGTCAAGGCCAGGCACAGTGGCTCATGCCTGTAATCCCAGCACTTTGGGAGGCTGAGGTGAGTGGATCACCTAAGGTCAGGAGTTCAAGACCAGCCTGGCCAACATGGCGAAACCCCATCTCTACTAAGAAGTACAAAAAATTAGCCAGCCATGGTGGTGGGCACCTGTAGTCTTCGCTTCTCAGGAGGCTGAGGAAAGAGAATCGATTGAACCCAGGAGGTGGAGGTTACAGTGAGCCAAGATAGTGCCACTGCACTGCAGCCTGGGTGACAGAGCAAGACTCCCTGGAAAAAAAAAAAGGAAGAGAAAAGAAAATGCTAAAGCTACCACTGCCTAAAACATATTTATAGCTCACACTGGTGGGAAGGTCATGCACACACACCTGGCACACACCATTGGATTTTTGTTTGTTTTATTTGTTTGTTTGCTTTTTGAGATAGTCTTGCTCTGTCAACGAGACTTGAGTGTGGTGGTGTGATTTCAGCTCATTGCAACCTCCACTTCCTGGGTTCAAGTGATTCTCCTGCCTCAGCCTCCTGAGTAGCTAGGACTACAGTGCGCCACCACACCCAGCTAATTTTTGTAGTTTTACTAGAGACGGGGTTTGATCATATTGGCGAG